>JAVXUL010003589.1:0-12783 GCA_035590515.1 Trichilia minutiflora | reverse complement strand
GAACTTCTTTGAATTAAATTATTTTATGTTGTATTCGAAATATGTTTTCCTACTTATGGGTTAAACAACATGTAATTATATATATATTTTTAGTTCACTCACGGAGTATACTCCTGTATACTCACCCCCCCTCACTCTTCAGTTTTAGGTTTAGAGAGCTTCGTACATATCCAGTTGGTGCTGGTACTTCTAAACGCTAAGGTGCTTCAGGTATACTTTTGTATCTGACTCACTTAGATAAGTTAATAGTCTACTGGATTTTCATTTTCAAGTTTGTATTAATGTTTATATAATTTTTCTAAGGATTGAAAAAGGATTTGTAAGCTTTATATTTAAATTTTATTTTTGAGTGGATTGACCTCCCATGGATTTATATTTGGATTAATTCTTTTATAAAGTAATTTGTATATAAATATATTTTGAAGTGTTTGTGGATTGTTATAGAAATTTTTGAAGTTGGGTATTTGGTTGGAATTATATTGGGAGTGTTATATGAAATAATTTTGAAACAGTTTTTATAAAGGCCTTACAGGCTCATAGGGTGTATTCTAGTGACTGAATATACCTTGAGAGTCTATGATGGTTATCACGTATGGAACCTATAGGTTGGGGCATGATAAAGTCGATATTATATCAGTTATTATATTAAGATATGTAGGACTTGATATCAGTTCATTGAACATAATTTTGAAGAATGCTAGATTGTGAGAAAATATTCAATAGGCAACCACATATAGTGAACTTAGATTGAGAAGCCTACCCATAGGTTGACCAATCTAAAAAACCATATGTAAGACTAAGAAATACCTATGTCTAAGATAAAAAGAACTTTGACTCATATACTCTTTGATTTATATACTTGTATTTATTTTTCTTTGTTATAGAATTTAAAGATATGTTAACTTTCTTTTCTTTCTTTCTTTCATGTATTTATTGTTAGTATTGTATGTCCTAAAATAATTCGTATTATCAATTTTGGGCATTATGTATTGAATTACTATTTAAATATATAATATACATATTTATTAATAAAAAAATTATTTTAATTTATTTTGTATATGTTGCTTTCTCTTATTGATCATATCAATGAAAGAGTACACATATGAATAACCTTGATAATATTGTTATCCAAATTATTCTTTATGAAATCTAATTAATCGGGCATTGATATTGTACAATAAACACATTGGATATTTTCGCTGAATATCATGAGATTGATATTAGTTTGGATTGTATGATAGTCATATTATTAAGACTTGAATGTGGATTAATAATTAGAGAATTATTTTTTAAACGTGACCAAAGATATGATGAATCACATGAAAGTATGATATCAATGATTCTTCATATGATTATACTACTATGGTAATTATTCTTTAGACTTGAGATATCATTTTTGTCTTTCAGTATAGATACACATAATTCATATGGTGTATAAACACGAGACTAATCATGTTTTATATAAATAAGTTGATTTGGTCATGTGTTATTTGTATCTAAATATAAGTGATAGTCCATATAGGATCAGTTGACTTGATATTAAAGATTTTGAGATACCGTTAATTCAACCCGAATTTAAGTTCCCATTTGAATATTAGTAAATTTATGAAATATAAGTCTTTGACCAAAGCAAGTAATAGTTATATGAAAAAGTTTATGATAACGAGTTTAGTGTATAATAACCAAAAATCCAGCAAAAATTAATTTAAAAGTTTTGATATTTATAACACTTAACACAATTGGGATTAGATGAACAGAAGGAATTTATTGATACAAAACGTATAATCAAGTGTAAAAGGTTTGGTGAAGACTTTTTTTTTTTTATTGTAGTTTAGGGGCTATGATACATTATTAGATATTGATTATAGTCGTTGAGTATCCAAATGGTTCGAAACAATATTGATGAGATTGATTTTGATTTATGGCTAATACCACAATGAACCTAAGAGGTCACAATATAAACTTATGATCACTCTTACTATTAAAGAGAGAAAATATGATATATAAGAGAGTTAATACTCTCAGAGATAATATTTGACTGAAAAGTATAAACAGTTTACGCATTAAAAGTTTAACTAATTAAGAGTTATGCTTAAATGACCTGAATGTAACTTAAAATAAGTTATAAATTTTATTGATAAAGTAAGTTATAAATTTTATTAATATTTAAAAATATAAATAAAATTAAAATAAATTTGATCAAAACAAGTTTGATCAGACTTAGGATTTATTTGTTATATTTTTAAAATATAAGAGCCTAAGAGTAATTTTATATTTACTATTAAGAAGCTTGTTGGACAAGTTTCAGGACTCGTTTATCTTTGATTATAAAAACTAAGAGCCCTTTAATAAACTGGTAAATATTATATAAAGGGTTATTTTATTTAATTTATAATAATGATAATTAATAAGAAAATTATCAAAAACAAGCTCTTCCTTTCCTCTTTCCATTTTGGCTATAGCTTGAATCCATCATGAAATTTTGATTTCTTGGACACATCACAAATTTATTGTTAATCTGATTATCAAGACCGCTAAAGGTTAGTGATCAATCTTAAAGTTATGCCTTGATTTTTGAAATTTAAGCATATTTTGATTAATTTTGTAAGTAAACCCTAATTACTTGGTTAACATGTATTCAATCCTTGAAAAAGTATCAAAGTAATTGATAGTGTTGTTCACATGCTTGTTTTTTTGGTTATGATTGATTAGAGCTCGGAAGTTTTAATGGAAGTTTTAGGGTTTATGTTTCCATAATGGGTTTCAAGGGGAAAGATGATGAATAAATCATTTTCTATGCACATTAATAAGATTAATAGCGTCATACGATGATGGATGAAGCCATGGAAACATGTTTTTTGTTTGATGGAAATGGTGGAACATGATGTACATATATGTATGCTTTTGTACCATGATAAAAGTTGATGTATATTTGTGGTGGATTTTGTTATGGTTTGATGTCAATTTAATGATATGATATTGATTTAATTATGTTGGGAACTTTGATTTCATGTGATGGAAAAGGGTTGTGACATGATGAATATAGCATGTAATTTTCGGCTATGGTTATATATATGTGCAATGGTTGCATTCTTATATAGTTGATCATGATTTCATACTTAATTTCATGAAATGAAATGACATCTGTCACGTTCTTAGACTAGTGAAATTCAGCCATACATGTTCAATCCATGCATGTTCTATATATGCTATAGTTATGTTTTGATATATTTTGACATGGTTAAATGTTAGTTGTATGTTAATGATAATGGATGGATGCATTTAATTGTTAAATGTATTCAATTGATCATTAGTTTATTGGTTTGTTGTTTAGACATGTTAACTATTAATATGATTAATTGGTGATTAAATGAATTGGTTTTTGTGTACATACATGATTTATTAGATGAATGATGCTTCAGGTTAATATTTGTTAAGTTTGTTAACATTGGTGTTGATATCCCATAATAGGTAGCAATTTAATTTGATTAATTGGCTATAGGATTATGGATACATAAATATGTATTATGAGATACTATGAATAAATGTATGTATATTATACGATAATATATATACAAATGGTTTTGGTTAGATGATGATGATATATGGCGTTTGATGTCATGATATTATTATAATGCATATAACATTAATGGTTATGATATAACATGTATATATATATGATATAATATGTGTATGTGTGTGTGTGTGTATTGTAATCTTTAATTGGATAATATCTTATATATATTTTTAATTGAATTTATTTTGTCAAAATTTACTTGGCCTAAAGTTTGACTTTAGGCTAACTAATGATTAAAGATTAATTTTATTTATTAAATAGTTTCTTTTATTTTAAAATATTAATATATTTGATATTACTTTAATTTATTTTCTTTGCCATAAACCCTAATGTATTATGTTTGATTTATTTGATTAACTATAATAAATAATTTTATGAAAATTGTCTAAGTCAAAAGAGTATTTACATCGGATGTGGAAAAATATGAGCTTCGTTAAATCTCTTTAAAAATTATCATTTGTTTGCCTTTCATTATAGGATAACTGATAATTCTTTTCCATTAATTTTCTACTCCAAGATTTTTATTATACGAGGGGTACAAGATTTGTATATTTGAATTAGGTTATTTGGTTTTTGATAATATTTAAATCTCGATCAAGATTCTATTATGTGAGATTGGGATGAGAATATTATTTAAAAAACTACAATAAATTTTATGGCTAGTGTAGATACCAAGATTTTATTATGTGAGGTATCCAAAATTAGGGTCCTTTACACATTTAAATTAGTTATCTAAGATTTTCTCTAAGATTTTTATTTTGTGAGAAAAATTAATTTTAAATGATACCCACTAATTATTAAAATTCAACAGAATTTTTAATCCTATTCAGGGAGTGTAGGGTTTAAATTAAATAATGGGAGCTGATTTAATCAACATAATTTCTTAATGAATTTAATTGCTGAATTTATTCTATAATTCAACACACTCAAAAACATAGCTTTCTTAGTGATATCTTCACACAATATCGTCATCAATTTTTTTAAAAAAATGCTTGAATGCAATCTCCTAACTAGACCCAATCTTAAGAACTAGTTGCAAAATTTGAGAATAGTTCTCGATTTCAAAGATATTGGTTATGTTTTGGTGGACGAGCTACATATGTCATTAAAGGTTGATGCGCCTCAAAAGGATCAGGTATAATAAATGGCATCTGACAATCATAAAGTACGACTCTATATGTTGGCCATGATGAATAGGGAGCTTCAATAGTGATATGAAAGTATGACATCTGTGAATGAGATGCTCAGATTCATATAATAATTGTATAGTGAGAACTCTTGAATTGTGGAATATGATATGTGTGAGACCCTGTTTAATATAAAAAGGAGTCCCATCTGATGATAATGTCATAAGGATGATTAATATCATCGGGTAGTTGCATGCATAGGGTAATGAGATGACCTATAATCTTAAAGTGAATTTGATTTTTTAATCCCTCTGACCCAGTTGTAAAAGTTTTATAATGAATTATAACTTGAATAAGATTGAACGCTCACTTTTCGAGCTGCTCAATGAGTTTCAAGAATTTTATAAATAGGACAATAATGAAAAAGAACATTACGATGTCCACATGGCCACTACTAGTAGGATTGATAAATGGACAAATTGTATATCTCAATGTCCTAAAGGACCTAAGAAGAAAAAGGCAAAAAAAGCTCTCACTCCAAAAAAATCCAAAACAAAACAGCCTAAGAAAAAATGTTTCCATCGGAGATGGATGGGCATTGAAAAAGAAACTGTCCACAATATCTTGATAGCCTTAAGAAGGTTAAGATAGGTAGGTATAATAGTTATATGATTGAATATAAATTAAGTATTAATTCTGATATTCATTCCTGGGTTATTAACTCAGTTGCTAATTCTTATTTCTGTGTGTCTTTATGGGTTCTATAGAATAATTCTACACTATTAGGGGAAGGATAGTTCTGAGGATGGCCAATAAAGCAACAGTTGCTACTACAGTAGTAAGATCCTCTAGGTTAGAGCTACCATTCGGGCACATATTAAAACTTGAGAATGTTTTGATTTTACTTTTGTTATAAGAAACATAATATTTGTATATGTACTGTATAATATTAGATATTCTGTATAATTTAATAAAGATATATGTTTATTATATTTTGAAAATGTATATGTTGATAAAAAATTAATACAAATGGTTTATATATCCTTCAATTGAATAATTGTTATTTTGGTTTTTCTATTTCTAATAAGAGAATTTGAAATAAAATTAATTTTAAATATCTGTGGCATCACAGATTAGACCATATTAGAGATAGAAGACTTACTTAGCTTAAGACTAGTAGGATTTTGATCTTATTAGGTTCTGAATCCATCTTAACATGTGAGTTATATCTTTGAGATAAAATAATCAAATCGTCTTTTAAAAATAAAGAAGAGAGGTCAAAAAAACTATTAGACTTTGTATATACAGATATATATGGACCATTCAGTGTTACGGCTAGAGGAGGTTTTGACTACTTGATTACCTTTATCGATGATTTGTCTCCATATGAATATATGTATTTAATAAAATACAAATCAGAATGCTTTAAAAAGTTTAAAGAATTCAAAAATAAAATAGCAAACCAAACAGAAAAAAGTATAAAAGTTTTACGATTAGAACATAGAGGCCAATACTTGAGTACTGAATTTCAAGAATTCTTAAAAGAAAATGAAATTATCTCACAGATGACTCATCCGTACACACCTCAGCTTAACAATGTGTCAGAGAGAAGGAATCATACCTTATTAGATATAGTGTAATCAATGGTCAGTTTCACCGACTTAATATTATACTTATAGGGATATATTTTACATACTACCGTGCACATCCTCAATAAAATTCCTTTTTACATACTACTGTGCACATCCTCAATAAAATTCCTTCTAAATTAGTCTAAAAGACTTTATATGAGATATAAAATGGTAAAATATCTAACCTCAATTATATGAGAGTCTGGGGATTTCTGATGTATAACAAGTTAGTCAAGTATGATAGACTTGAACCTAAATTAGAGATGGATCAGTTTATCGAACTTCGTAAAGATGGGTTAAGATATTAATTTTACTTTTCTTCTGATCAAAAGATTTTAATTAGTAAGAATACACGCTTCTTAGAGAAAGAGTTTCTTGAGAAAAGAGGTGAGAGTGGGAATATTGAATTAAAAGAAGAATCTTTTAAACCCCAAGTCGACCAAGCTGATATTGGAATATCCAGTCAGTAGACTTCTATACCACTTAATCTAATTTTAACTGTCAAATCAATTAGGATTTCGAGACTTTAAGAGAGATATAAATTTCTCAATGAGTAAGATTTTGAATCTTACTTAGTGAGAGTGTCAGATCATGGAGATGACTTGAGAATCTATAAAGAGATAATATTAGATAAGAATTCAAGAAGTTGGCTAGAGGTAATGAATTTCAAAATAGAATCCATGCATATAAACTAAGTCTAGACACTTATTGATCTATTAGAGGAAATAGTTGTTATCAATTGTAAGTATATCTTTAAGAGAAAGATTAATAAGGGTGGATAATTGAAAACCTACAAAGCACGATTAGTTATGAAGGGTTATACTCAAAAACCAAGTTTGGATTATGAGAAAACTTTTTCACTCGTTGCTATGATAAAATCTACTCGAATTATACTAACCATAGCTACGTACTATGATTATGAGATTTGATAGATGGATGTTAAAACAACATTCCTTAATAATTTTATTGAGGAAAATCTGTTTATGAAATAGCCTATAGGTATTGTATCATCTGCTGAATTGAATAAAGTACGCAAGTTACATAAATCCATTTATAAATTGAAACAAGCCTTTTGGAGTTAAAACATCTAGTTTGATAAGACAGTCAAAGCGTTTGACTTTATTAAGAATCTAGATAAACCTTGTACATACAAATGGATTAAGGATCATACGATTACATTCCTGATATTGTATGTAGATGACATATTATTGATGGGTAATAACGTGTGTATGATGGCAGAAATCAAGTTCAAGTTATCTATAATATTTTTCATGAAAGATTTAAAAGAAGTTACTTATATTCTCACTATTCGAATATATAGAGATAGATTGAAGAGGATAATTAGATTATCCCAAAGACTGTACATTGAAAAGATACTGAAAAAGTTTAGTATGAAAAACTCTAAAAGAAGTTTCTTGTCCTTCAATCAAATTCTTCATCTTTTAAAAGATATAGGTCCAAAGATCAATTAAGAGTAACAATAAATGTATATCATCTATATACATTAGTTATTAGTAGCTTGATATACGCTATGCTATGTATAAGACCTGATATAACTTATATGGTAACATTACCAGTGGATAGATATCAGGTTAATCCCAATGAGAAGCACTAGTTAGTAGTTAAAATAATCCTTAAGTAGTTAAGAAGGATAAAGGATTTAATTTTGAGTTATGGATCTTAAGAGTTGAGTATTCATAGATACTCAGATTTAGATTTTTAATCGAATATAGTTGATTGAAAATCTATGTCTAGTTTATATTTATGTGTAATAGAGGAGCTGTGAGTTGAAAGAGTTTCAAATGGATGATGGCAACTAACACTATCACAGAAGTTGAATATGTCGCAGTTTTAGAAGTTCCTAAGAAAACAGTCTGGATACTAAAATTCGTGTTTGAACTAAGTATAGTTTTTAACATGACTTATTCGATAAGCTTATTATATGATAATAGAGGTGCTATTGCAAAAGCAAAGAAATTTAAAACATACAAAAAATCTAAGCATATTCAGTGAAAATATTATATACTGACAGAATTTGTTGGTGCTAAAGAAATAGTCATACGGAAGGCGCCTTCAATAAAAAATATTACTGACTCTCTTACTAAAGCGATGATGCTGAAACAACTGGATCAGTCTCTTAAAAGATGGATATTAGATATAACAACAAATGACTTTAGTGTAAGTGGGAGTTTATTGGTGTTGTATATCCTAAAATTATTCGTATTATCGATTTTGGACAGTATGTATTGAATTACTATTTAAATATGTACTATACATATTTATTAATAAAATTTATTTTAATTCATTTTGTATTTGTTATTTCCTCTTATTGATTATACCAATAAAAGAGTACATATATAAATAGCTCAGATAATATTGTTATCTAAATTATTCCCTACGAAAGTCGTATCAATCAGGTATTGATACTACATAGTAAACATATTGAATGTCTTCTGTGAATATCATGAGATTGACATTAGTATGGGTTAGAGATGTCAAATGGGCCAAACTGACCAGGTTCAGCTTGGTCCACTATTGGTCAACTTTAAACGGATTGAATCGGGTTAGTTCGTTTATTATGCGAGTTGATATTTTGTCAACCCTAACCCGGTCCGCAAACTAACGGACCTAAACGGGCTGGTCCGAGGACCAATTTAAAAATTTAAAAATTAAAAAAATATAAAATAATAAATAAATAAAATATATTAATTATGATCAAATATAATATAAAAATAAATTTATTTTAGATATTTCAATATTTTTAGTAGTCAATTAATAGTCTAACAAACAAAAACATTATAAAAATTTAAAGTGTATAAATTTTTACATTTTTTTTATATGGAGCTTCCACAAATTAAAGGAAAAGTTTTGAAAATATCTTATAATATTACTTAAATAAAATATATAAAATTAAATAAATCCTAATTATATAAAGTTGATAGTAAAATTAAAATAAATATTTATTAGTCATTAGACATAATAATCCGTTAGTTATATAACTTATATTTATAAAATGAATTAATTATATTTAACTTTTGTATAAATAAAATATAAACGAATTTTAGGATTAAAAGAAGAAATATAATTTTTTTTTGTATTAACACCCATAAAAAACATAAAATATATATTATATTTTAAATATATAATTTTTTTTTTTTGTCGGTTAGGTGGGTTGGCTTGCGGGTTAGACGAGTTGACCAGTTTAATCCACGGGCTAAACGAACCAGGCCAAGTCTGCTCGCAAATTAAATGGACTTATTTTGATTTAAACCCAACCCACTAAAATAATGGATTAAACAGACTGGCTTACGGACCGCTGACTCATTTGACACTTCTATATATTTCTAATAGGGTTATCTAAAAACTGTTAGGTGAGGGTTTGCATAAGATATCGTAATCTATATGACTTATTTTCTTACAACATGTATTAGACTACTAATAACTATTAGGTGAGGATTCTGATAGTTTACTGGTTTAAAAAAGGCATTAGGTCTGTCTTAAATAAATTGAAACACTAATAACTAGTAGGTGAAATGTCTTAAATCTATAGGTTTATTGATTATATTTTGTAAAGAATTTCTAACTTGTTAGGTTTATTGGACTAATAACTGCTAGATTAAATTCGGTTAGTTCAATAAGAACTTGATTAATTACAAAATCTATGATATAATTACAGTTTATTCTATTTAAAGGAGTATAAGATTCAATTCAGGCAATAGGAGCACTATTTAGCTTAAATTCTAAAACTAAATAGTTTGATATTTGTATGAACAAAGGCTTTCATTGGGTCCAATGCAACCATGCCCCACGCCTTCTCTGAAGAGATCACCTCTAAGCCATGATTGATTAGAGGAAGCAGATGTCTGAAGTTTTTTCTTTTCTCATCAAGGAGGTCTATAGGAAGGATTTTCTCAATCACTCTGAGTTTACCGCGCTCATCCTGGCCTTTTTGTTTCGAACCTTTTTTGCCCTTTCCAATGGCCCTTTTTGCCTATGACCCCAAAGTTTGGCCTTACCTAGTGGCCTTTTTCACCCCTGACCCTGAGGTCTGGCTCTGCTCAGTGGCTTTCTTTTGATCTTACTTGTCTTAACCCTGCCCTGTGACCTCCTGTGTCCCTGAGCCAAGGATTGGTATGCCCTCCTCATGGCCTAGGGCTTTTGCTATTTGATTGTTTATAGAGGGCGAAAGATTATATTTCTTTTTCTTCCTTACCTCAGCTTGCTTCGGTTTCATGGTCCTCTTCTCTTTATCTTGAGCCTGGGCCTAGTCACCCCCCTAGGGACATTTCTCTTGAGCCTCCCCCGACTCTCTGATAGATATACCTTTCTCTTTTGGGCATTTGTCCCTTTTTTCTCCCTTCTTGGGAGCTCAGTGATGGGCCTCCCTTGTTTGCCTAGGAGCCCTTGGCTAAGCCTCCTTTGTTGATCCCTTTATAGTCGGGCTTTAACTTGGGGATTTACGACTTTTGTAGCTTTCGGCCCACCCTTTGAGAGTAGACCTTTTAAAACATTGATCGCTTTCTGCATCTTGTCGGCTATGAACCCTCCAATCTCTGCGGCTATAAAAAGTAGAAGCTATGATCAGAATGAGCTAATAAGGCAAAGGAAATCGCTTAAAAACTGGTTAAGGAGTTACCTTTATTCATCTGTGCTATTAGTTTGGAGAGTTTAGTCCTAGTCACCCATCTTAGACATCAGACCTGACCTCACTAAGCTTTTCACGCTTAGGAAATGTTTAACATCCAAGACAGGCAAAGATAATAATTTATTAGTAACATTGATAGGGATATCGGGTTACTCCTTCCCTGTATCTACATAGAAAATAGGTGATCAATAGGCTTATCGCCAACAAAAGCTATCAATTGATATGATAGAAAATTTGCATACCTGTCTTTTAGAAGGATGAGAAAATAGAACCCTCGAAAGCCTTCATCCAGTTCCCGTCGGCAATGAACCAATGGTCTTTTTAATCTTTGTTACAGAAAGGGTTCCCCTTCACCTTAGACTGATACCCCTGATATGCTTGTAAATAATACCACCTAAGGTACTAACTTAGATTCTTCCTGAGATTGTATAAATGTAGAATCTCATCTGGAGTTGAGGCGGGGCTACATGTATTGGCCTTCAATACAAAAAAGCCATTCAAAAGTCTCCAACTATTGAGGGTGAGCTGGTAGAGAGAGATCTTGAGAGCCTTGAAGATCTTGACGAAGTATCACTGAAGTGGTAGTCAGGTATACAATAGTAGATGCTCCTCGTTAAGAGTTATGTCTTCATTTGCAAGGGCGTTCGGGATTTTTGTTGTCTGTGGCACTCTAAGCCGCACATTATTAGGAATCCCCAACATTTACCTGTAAGCATACAGATTTACCTTAGTGACAATTGAGGGGTACTAGTCTGTTTCGTTGGAGTCCCTGGCTTCAGCCTACTCTGGGATATTTCTTCTATCATCCCTGCTCTCTTGAATACTGATGGGAACTCTGACAGATCATGTTCCTCTACCAGCTGCATCTGTGAGGTCGTTTTTGCTGGCCATTTTTTCTTTTCTCTCTTCACTGCAAAACCAACAAAAACCATTAACCTATTAGAAACAGAAATCAACCAGGACAAAATAGCAAATATCAACATAAACAGAAACCCTAAAAAATGATGCCAAAAACTTCCTTTCTTTTTTTCTCAAAAGGCTGCATACCTATAAAACCCTACACCCAAGTTCATAGGTTCTTTTTCTTACATTTGCCACAAAAAAGAACCTTACCTAGAAAAAAAACTAGGGGATGGGTATTTATGAAGAAGATAAAGAACGGGCACTTGCAAGAAATAAATCTAACACAAACAGGTCAAAAGTGTCAACTACCTATACCCTTTTGATTGGATTAGGATTTGTTTTCTCTCTCCCTCGAACGAAGAAAACTGAGGGCTTATAAAAAATTTAGCTGTCCTTAAACTTATAAGTACGAATGTACTAAAACTTCCAATTGACTGATCATTTCACTGTGGAATGAAAAAGCTGACAGACAATATCCCTATTTTGCTAAAAGTAAAGGGTAAAGTTTTTATATGAATGGGAATTAGGTTGGAGTTTGTGAGAGGTATGCATTCGTCAAGGTGAAATTTGTTAAAAATATGCGTTTGTAAAAAAGGATGAAGAACAGACACCTATAACAGCATAAATGTTTGAGCAGATAACGTTAAATATCTTGGCAACAAAAATTCCTAGGCCATAAAAGTTAAAGAAGACGAAAGAAATGGGCCATTTTGTCACACCCCGACCCATGGATCCCACCTGTGACAACCGCCACAGACCTCTAGGATGTACTCATTCACATCAAATATAATCTGGCGGCATGTAAGGTATTTATAAAAACCTGATTTTCAAAACACTTCCAATATCAAACCAACCATACACCCAAACTCCATATAAAATAAAGCAAGGCCACAACACTTC
>JAVXUL010003567.1:0-12784 GCA_035590515.1 Trichilia minutiflora | reverse complement strand
AAATACTGAGATGGATGTTAATGTGATCGAAAATCTTCCATTTTCCTTTATTTTGTTTATTTATTGATTAATGAGTTGAAAACAGATACTAATGCCTTGCGGGTTCTAGAGGTGCATTCTAAGTAATAGAATGTATTTCTAAGATTCGCGGCGATTGCCACGTGGCCGACTAGGGTTGGGGCGTGACATATTTCCTTATTAAGAACTCTATGTAGGAAGGTAATTTTTACATCTAATCAATCCAATTCTTAGTTGTGGATTGTAGAATGTGCTAACAACAACCTGATTGAGGTTTGTCTCACCACAAAAGAAAAGATTTCTATGTAATCCAAACCTTTCCTTTGAGAGATTCCCTTTGCTACTAATCTGACCTTATATCTCACCTTATTAGCTCCTATTTCATCTTCTTTCCTTTTAAAAATTCACTTACAGGCTATCACTTTCTTGTTAGATGGCTTAAGAACTAATATCCGAGTCTCATTCTTGGATAATGATTTCATTCTTCCTTTATTGCTTGTTGCCATTGGTGTCTGTCTTGCCTATTGAGTGCATCCTTTAAACTCATAGGGTCATCATTTACATCATTATCAAACATATTCAGAGTATATACTATTAGATTTGCATATTTATATCTCTTTAGTGGTTTTATCTATCTTTTTACTCTATCTCTGGCCTGTCTATAATCCTATAGGTTTTGTTATTCTTCCATCTTAATATTTAATCTTTTATTTTCTTTTAGGTTCTGCATCATTCCAACAGGCTCTACCACAATCTAAACTTCTTTCTTTTGAATTCTTTGATCTGCTCCTTGAATCATCTGAGTTTTTTCTTTGCACATTAACCTCTCATCCTCTTTGACGACCACATCTCTACTAATTATTGTCTTTTATGAGTTACCATCATAATAATAAACTTCATAACCTTTTGTTCTCTTAGGATAGCTAACAAATACTCCTTTAATTGCTCTTGCATAAAGCTTTCTTTGTTTATTCAGAACAAAAGCTATACAACCAAAGATCCTCGGATGTATGAGCTTAAATGGACTCCCAGACTACATTTCTTTAGGTGTTTTGAAGTCCAAAAGCTGTTGTTGGACATCTATTTACCAGATATGCTATTGTTATGACAACTTTTTCCTCAAAAGATTTAGCAAGGCATGCAATTGATGACATATATCCAACTCTCTCTATCAAGGTTCTATTGAGTCTTTCAGCAACTCCATTCTGTTATAAGATATATCTTATAGTTCTATACCTTTGAATTCTATGTAGGTTGTAAAAACTATCAAACTCTCTATTATAATACTCAAGGCAATTATCTGTTCTCAGCACTTTGATCTTCCTTTCTTTTTTATTTTCTACCATAACTTTCCAAGTTTTGAATTCTTCAAGTACATGATCTTTAATTCTTATTACCTTCACCCATACTTTCTTTGAAAAATCATCCATAAAGGAAACAAAATATCTTGTCCCACCAAGTGAGCATACCTAAGTAGGGCCCCACAAATCAAAGTGTATATAATCCAATGCACCTTGTATTCTGCGCTTTCCAGTATTAAATTTTCGTCTATATGTTTTCATACACGCAAAATTCATAAAAATCAAGTAAACCTTCATCAAGGTTACCCGGCAGCCCTTGTTTTTTTAATTCCATCGGACATTTTCACCTAAGTGTCTTATTCTTTTATGTCAAATCATGAGACTATTTATTTTTGAAGAACAAACTGACTTTATTTCACTAGTTCCAACTATCCCTTCTAAAACATACAATCCATTTTTCTTAATTCCTCTCATTACAACTAATAAACCTCTTGTAAACTTAAGGACTCTAGTTCCTGACTTAAACTCACAGCCAAACTAGATTAAAGTGCCCAAGAAAATCAAGTTTCTTTTTAATTTAGGGACATACCTCACCTGTTGTAAGATTTTACAAGTTCCATCATGCAATATCAACCTGACATTACCTATTCCTTGCATACTACAAGCTATATTATTCCCTATTAAAATTTTACCACCATTAATAGCTTCAAATGAACAAACCAAAGACTTATTAGGACATATATGAAACCTATACCTGAAGTCCATTATCCACCCACTTATAGGTTTGTTGTCTGATGACATTAACAGAAAGCCATCTTTATAGACCTCTTACGAAGCCATAGCAACATCAACTCCCTTATTAATAGCTTTTTCTACTTTCTTATATGCTTTCATTCTGGACAATCGCATTTGAAATATCTTTCTTTATGGCAGTAGAAGTATTTTAAGTTCTTACCCTTCAATCTTGATATTTCACCAGTCTTCCATCTCACATTTCTTTTCTCTGACCTTCCTCTTGCCATCAAGCCTTCTGCTATTCTTGATTCTTTCTCATTAGTCTTCTTTGTCAACTCTTTTGAATTAAGTGATGCTTTAACATCATCCATTAACAATGATGTTCTCCCATGTAACAAAGTATCCATAAAATATTCATAAGATTTAGGTAAAGTTGTCAGGACTATTAAAGCCTGATCTTTAACTGCAAACTTAAAATCTATGGTTTCAGAATCTAAAATCAACTTATTAAATTCATCAAGATGATTTTTCATAGAGCCCCCTTTATCTAACTGAAAAGTATAAAGCTCTTTTTTGATATAAAGTATGTTGACATTGGATTTGATCATGTACCTTACTTCTAGTTTTGACCAAATTCCAAGAGTTGTTATTTCTTTGGATACTTCTCGGAGAACTCCATCAGCCAGTGACAACACCATTGCATTATAAGTTTTCCTGATGATTTCCTTCTCCTCAACATTAGTCAAGGTTGCTAACATTTATTCTTTTTCTAGCAGGGCCTCTTCCAATTCTTCATGTACCAAAAAAGTCCTCATTTTAATCTTCCAAATATTAAAGTCATTAGCTTCTATAAAATTCTCAATTGAAAACTTTGAAGATGACACTATAGCTTCTGATTTCTAGTGAGTCTGATACCACTTGCAGCTTAAACAAATCACAACCCTAAGAAATCAACACTATAATCAATGTTATATTTATAGAACTTTAAACAAAATCAACCTGCAGCTTAGAAACCATAACCAAGAAAACTTGACTCTAAAAATAAAAGAATTATAGCAAGAAAAGAATACGGCTCTTCAGAGAGACTCTCCATAATTTTATTAATCAAGATAGAAGTAATACATCAATTTTTCTGCTATTTTATTTACAATCACAGCAGTTGAATTTATACTACTAAGACCTATTACCTTGCCTTCTATCACAATCACAGCTTTTTAACATACTCTTTTAACTTATAACTAACCTTTCATCTAACAAACTCCTGCAACTTGCTTCCAATATATTCCAACAACTTGTATCAGTCCATTGCAACTTACTTCCAGTTCCTAGCTTTCATGAATTCCTGTAGCTTCTTCTTTTAACCAAGATTGCTTGAATGCATTTTGAATCACATAACAATATTATAATTACTCAAAAAATTTAATTATTTAATTTCTTTTCTCCATTATGAGCATGGAAGTCACAATAAAGTTTCCGTCATTCTCTTTGGGTTTGTCTCGGATGATGCTGAAATTTGGGTTCTCAGTTAATTCGAAAGTGAGAGCTGTAGGGTTTGGTGAGAAAAATAGTTGAGTTAGAAGCCTCTTTAGATGATTCAATGCATATAGGATATTGAGAGTGCTTCTTTATGGGTTCATAAAAGCAGCTGGAAAAAGTAGCTATTCATATTATCCCTTTCAAATTATTTTGATATTCCATGATTGATTCCGGTCGCTATACAAAAGTAGACATAAATATAACTCAATTTAATTATAATTACAATTAGATATATTATAATAGCCTGTCCTATGAATACATATTAGAGTTTTGGGAAGTAGTAAATTAAAAATGTGGAAGGCTAAAATGCAAATAAATAAATATGGAGAGGCCAAAGCCTAAAAATGATGTATAAATTTAGGTTAAAAATTTAAAGTTTTAAGGGTCAAAAGTTTTTAAAAATAATTTTAAAAATTGAGAGGGAAAAAATATTACATGTTTAAAATATCAGAGGCCAAATTATAATTTATTTTAATTTTAGTTCAAACTATAAATATATTATCCAATATAAAAATAAAAATAAAAATAAAAAATCTGTGAAATGGGTAAGACATTTATACACACACCGGAGTGTTCTTAAGGTAAAAAATTGACGACTTCCATCTAATGAGTTTATCAGTTTTCGTTTGATTGTAGTATACTAATATTAAAATAAAAGCTACTTAATTAAAATCACCACTACTCAGCCTAATCCAAATGTTTTGATCCTTAATTAATTTGACATTAATAACCGCTTTAAAATTTGATATTATAAATGAATTGATAATATTTTGTTGAAATTTTCGGATGGATTAGCTTTATTGGCCCTATGAATAGCTGAATCAGCCTACTAATGACAATTACTATGTATTTAGTTTATGGATTATTTGAGTCTCCAATAATTTTTTTCAATTTTAATAAAAAATAAACAAAAAAAAAAGTTGGTTAAATAGCTAAAATTATTTCGATTAATTCATTAATTAAGCCCTTACCATAAATTGGAAGAAGTGGACACAAATGCTCATCATTACTATAAGTTAGATCGAAAAATGATTCTAATTAATTAATATAGGAAAATTTTATTTTTTATTATTTTTAGAGTTTTTGTTTTATTGCCCAATTCTAAAACTTATTTAATTAATTACAATAAACACAAATATCCCAATTTTATCTTTATATAGATAGAGATAGAGATAGAGATTTATAAATAAATAGATAAATAGATATGGATTGATCGATCGATCGATATAGAGAAAGAGAGAGACACACACATGTCAACATCATGAACATTTAAGATTATTAATAATATAATTTAATACCAAATTTCAAATTTAACAACAATATAATAAGAATCATATATATATATATATATAACACTATCATATTTCAAAGTAAAAATAAATAAAAAAAAATGTGTCTATATGATAGAGTGGGAATTAATATTATTCAGTGCCCACAAACTCCAAGTGATGCAATTATTTGTATCGTATATATAGGCGGCTATACCTTTCATTTAATTACTAATTTTTTTATTCTCAATTAATTGTTAAGTTTGTCGTACAATTATTTTTTTATATTATTATTTTTTCTTGTGGAGAAACTTTGTAATCGTTGCACGGAAGTACAAGCTAAGAAAAACTGATCAGTATGGAGTTATTGTCGGGTCTGCAGTTGGGAATGGGTGGTCTCATTCTCCATTATTACTTATTAGCACTTATTTCTTTTAAAATTTAAAAATATTTATTTAAATAATAAAAATATAAAAATATATTTATTTTTTCTTTTTTAATTATAATTTATAATTTTTTATATTCTTATATATAATAATACGAGTTTTGTTAACAAATATCCTTATTAATTAAAATTTTATTTTTGATAAATTAAATTTTTTAATACAGTAAAATGTATAATTAATTATTATATTAAATATTAAAAATTATTATAATAGTAAATATAAAAAACTTAATAAGTACAAAATTCTAATAATAAAATTAAATACAACTATTTATTTATTATTATTATTATATATATTTAATAATTATTATAAATTAATTAAATATTTAATACTTTTATTTTATTATTAATATATATTTAATTATTAGACAGTAACAATGATTTAGTAAAAAATATAAAATTATTTTTTGTAAATTTTTATAATTTAGAGTATACAGTTAACTTTTTATTACTAATAGTAAGTAAATATATATTTTAATAATAAAAATAAGTAAATAATTTTATTACTTTATATAAGAATATAAAGATAATGGTAAGTAATATTTTTTAAAAAGTGATTATTTTTACATTATCATCATTTAAATAAATATTTGCTCAATCTCAGGAGAGGCAAGTGTGAGTGTGTGTCTATATCTATATATCTATATATCTATATATATAGAGAGAGAGAGAGATATTAAATGATTAATAATTATATAAAATATTTATTTGAGAATTTTTTTTAAAATATAAATTTAATAAGTTTGCGCATATATTTTTTTAATGTAAATATTTCATATAATTCAATATTTTTCTCTCTTTTTTGTGTGTTTCTCATTTTTTTTAACTAATTTGACAATCAAATATTATAATCAGTACAAATTCATTTACAGCAATAAAAATTCTCAACAATCATTTAAAATGAAACTCCAATTGTAGTAAATCCTAACAAAAACATATATATATATATATATATATATATATATATATATATATATATATATATATATGGAACATAATTTTGTTTAGTCAAAACTTACAACGGCTTAAAGAAAGAGTAGTTGTACCAGATGTTTATTCTTAAACTGTGGTCTTGAAAGCAATGGAATTGACACATGTTTAAGTTGTTAAACATATAATTAATATAGGAATTAATTAGTTAATTAAATAATTAAAAATGGGTTGGTTTGATTCCATTGATGTTTTGAAGAAATAATAGAAATCAAACCGATATATTAGGTGAGACCAAGGCAAAGCCCTTAGGTAATCAACTCTAGGGGGTGACCCTAGCGAAGCAACGTAATAACTCGTATACAGACTTTGAATGACACATTAATAATACTATAAGATCTATGAATAAATAAATAGAAAATCAATGGTCAAAAAGATATATGGTGTAGATTTGATAACAAGCGTTAATTGAGTTAACAATTTCTTCTATGAGTATACGACAGATTTTTGATGATGAAAGTTTAAAATATAAAAATGAAAATTGTCGGTAATTATATCATATAATCGTTTTTCTAAAAAATCTTTTGTGCCCAAAGCATGTTGTAGATTCTAGTTCTCCTCCTTCATCCAAAATACTGTACATTCTTTTTGAAGAAGCGATGAGGTAAAATATGGAAAAAGCTTAATTTTTAAAAGAAGATTTATTAATTGATAAAAGATTAAATAACAATTTAGTGTTACTAATTATTTATACTCGAAGTCTTGATTTAAGTATATATATATATATTTTTTTTAAATTACATTTGATAAATTTTCATTAATTAAGATCTATCAAAAAGTGCTTGAAACGATTTGATAAAAACAATTAATTTATCAGAATTTTTAGAGGAAATTTTTTCTACCCTTTTGTGAAGACTGTGTGAGAATTATTTTTTAAATAATTAATTTTAATTATGTGCAATAAGACAAGTCGTTCGAATAAATTATCTCAAATTTCATGTTGTTTTTGTCATTAAGATACTTGGTTGAAGACGATAAAAAATTATCAATTAACTCTCATTAAAATATATAAAATATCCAATAATTTTAAATTTACAACACACATATATATACTATTGCATTAAGACATCAAAGTTTAATATTACTGATCAGAAGATGAAGTGTGCCCTTGTTTAAGAAAAAACATAAAATATTTTATTATTTCAAAAATACTATCCACTTCCTGTTTTTGATGGTGATTTCTTTCAAGAAAACTCTTTCTTAAGAGAAAGTGATTTAGTTGCTGTCAAATATCTACCCATTAGAAATTTCTACCACAAGTAGGGGATTTTTAATCCATTTTATTCGGTTATTATGAACGACATTGATAGAAGCAATGACAATACGTTCTATTTTGATTTGTTTCAAGTCAAGATTTGTGATAAATCGCCCAAATTGGTTGGCTTGCATTCATGACGTTTATAAAGAAATATTTATCGGCTTGGTTTTCTAAGCCTTTAAGGAAAATAACTCAGCTACCTAGCTTAGCTAGCTGCTTCAGCCATATTGGAATTCGAAGGAATAAAAATGTTTTTTAATATGTCACGTATTGCATCTCATATTGATAAGATTAATAAGTGGATATAAAAAGACAAAAAATAATAATAATTTGAAAAATACATTTTTAAAAATTATAAAAAAAAGTTATTTTTATTTTTTAGTTAAAAATTAAGTAATAATATTTATTTAAAATCATATTTTAGAAAACATGAAACTAAACATATGCACTTTTTATTTTTATTTTTATTTTTTATTTTTTAAAATATAATTGCAGCTATCTGTTATCTCTTCCTGTGAATTGTGATGACAACAATGAAAAATGATTGAGATATGAGTTGCTAGAATATTGTATGCATGTGGGACTAGTTGGCATCTTAAATAATTTACATACAAATAAAGAAATAACTATTAAATAGTTTGTTTATTTGTTTGTCCAATCAATTCTAAGATGTTTATTTCACAATATTTCAGAAATACATATTGAATTCAATTCAACTGGCTTTCATTAATTTGATGTGGTGGTGCAGCCAAACAGAGCATATTATTGAATGATAATATCGTGGGTTGTTGATTGCCTAATTTCATCGCTATTAATCTGTATTACTTTTATTTATGCCTTATTTATTAATCATTAATTGTTTAAAAGTATTATTTATTTATTTTACTACATCTATAGCATACCAAGTTTGAAAATTAATATATAAATTTTTTGTTGATTCAGTGATAATTAGACTTACTACGACAGTATTTTTAGTTTTAAATTATTGAGAAAATACTAATTAATTCTTCTATTTTTCCCTTCATGCAGTATGCTCAAAATTCAATAAGAAATTCATAATACTCAAATATAAAATTATGTGAATAAAGGAATCTATACAATCGATCTCATTCATCAAAGAATCAAGATCGTTTACTCCCATTGATTAAGCAAAACTTAATTAATTTAGCAAATGTCTTATCTAATATCAAAACTGATATTTGTCAAAATATTATGTTGATGCAAGAAATTTTCTTCTCTCAATCCCCGTATATTAAGATTGTTTTGTGTGATAATGGAATTAGAATTGCTTGAAATCAAACCACACAATTAGGGAAAAAAACTAGTTTCTTGGCAAACTCTAATACTTAAGTTAAGATTTTGCTTTTTACGTAAAGAGAAAATTGAAGGTGAGAGAAAATTGAAGGTGAGTGAAAAATTTGGCAACAATTCAGTAAGGGAAGTATTAGTTACCTTTTACCTAGATTTTCTCACATCTTATTACCTGAGTCTATAACTATCATACACATGTCACACATCCATTGCTTCTCTTTGCAGATTGAGGGATCATATACCCATTTTATAGGACGTAACTATCACATTAATGACCCCTATTTATCCAGACATTTAAATATCTCGTTTGAACTTTTTAATTGGGTCAAAATAACCATCGCATAATAGCCTTGGAAGCTCTTTTCCAATTAAATTCGTTCGTAACTCTTAACTAAGATCTTTTAATGATGTATGGGCAGTGAGATACCTCCAACCCTTTAAGGTTTCCAAAGATGTCAGATTCTCATATGGAAACTAAGGTAGTAATTGGTATCATAGATCTCGGGGTCTCTAATATCATAGTAGTGACGTAAGGAGTCTAGGACTCTTAGATTTTTTATTATAATGTGTCCAACTTCCAGGGCATTCCTCAAGCTCTTTGAAGATAGATCTTAATGGGGTTTAGACTGTTATCTAAGGATTGGATCTTTGTTAGGCTTTGGGCTTATATGATCAGAAAACTCCCCAATACATTATTTTCTATTTGCATGTAAGAAATTGACTACAATACATCAATATATTTTTATAATATTTTATTTTTAAATTTTATGTTAAGTGTTTTAACTTTTGTGTATACATTTCAAGTTTTATAATTTCAAAATTAATATTAAAGATTTTAATGAATTTTAAATTTTGCATTAAAATTTTTATCTTTTATTTAGAATGCTTCAAGTTTGCTGTAAAATATAAATAAATTAACAAATATTGTCAAATACTACTTACAAATAGTGTCGTGCCCTTGTCCGTAAGGTTCATATGTAACAAATTAACAATTGTCATAAATTTTTTATATATATTCTAAATCTAAGAATATACATCCAGAGCCTAGAAGGCATCTATGATACGTGTTTATGAATCCCAAACTCATTTCGAAATTTTATACAATTAAACCATATCCGTATTTCATTTCTCAAATTTCAAATCAAACCATAAAATCCATAATTCAAATCATATTATCAAGTATAAATTTGGATTTCTTTTTATATCAAAATTTCTCAAAATTTGAATCATTCCAAAATCATTTTTAAATCAATATCATTTTAATTTAAGGATATACCTCATAACAATACCAATTTATCTCTCCGAGACATTTAAAAGCATTGTATTAAAATAAATAAATAATCCTATTTATACAAAATTATTGGGCCCGACCTTTTGTCTCAACTATTAATCTGATCAGGAGCAATCCTGAGTCATCAGTGATTTCTTTCTTTATGACATAACCACAATGATATCGTGTGAAATCATATATTCTTGTACTAAAAAACAAACAATATACATGATTCTGTTTAACAAATACTATCCATCACTGATGCTGATCTCGAGTAATATAAGATACTTTACGTCTATCCTCAATATTTTTACCTAGTGGGATACTCCGTTACAAATGAGATCATAATCTCTCTTATACCGTCCTTATATGTGCACCACTCATCTAAGACAATCACTGCCTTAATCTGTCCCTAGATTACTAACCATATAGATAAAAATGACTTTAGATAAGCCAAATTTCATTGGGATAATTGATTGAATTATGAATGGATTTTAGATTAATTTGGTTTATCTTGAATTTAATTGGAATAATCATACACTGATTATGAATTTTTATATTGTAGGAACAAATTCGTCGGAAGTCGAATTCGTATCAAGACTCTAAATCGAAAAGAATTGTTCTCCTAATTTAATTAGAACTCAACCCTTTAAATCCTAGAAACTATATAAACACATCACTTTCTCAAATTGAGTTTTTTAGTCAATAACAAAGGGAGACAATGACGGAGAAGAAGATGAAAGTAAAGAGATTAAAGACCAAGTAATTCATCAACTAGGTTTTATCATTCTTCTTAATTTTCTTAGGATTTATATATCTTTTTTTGAATCAATTATATTGAATCAAATTATAGATTACTAAATCCTTAGTTAGGGTGAAAAGATGTAACCTAACTAAGGATTGACTTTTATGTTTTCATTGAATGGTTGATTTAGATACAATTTTTTCAATCTTAATGTTATGATTTATTTTCCTTGACCATATTGTTATTTCTATGATTGGTCAGCATATAAATAATTTAGTGTTTATGTCAAGTACTGACTGGAGAAACATAAATTGTGCATTAAAAAAACGAACATAGATAATTAGGAATAGACATATATCCTAGTTATTTATAATGTTATATGAAAATTAATCAAAGAACTTAATGGACTTAGTTAATAGTTAAGAAACTGACGGGTAATGATTATTAGTTTATGTACGGCCTTAATAGCTTAACAGAGAATTAGCGTAATAATTGGGTTAATTAACATTCATAACTAAAGCCATTTGTTAATTCATATTAGTCATCCTTAAGAGATAAAACCTGGATCCTTAGCATTTGTATTCCTTGAAAAAAAATTCCGTTTGCTGTCATCATTAATTTTAATTTTAGTTTCTTCGTTCTAATTGTTTTTATAAAATTGATTCTTTATTTTTATTATTTAATTTCTTAGAGTGTGGTTAGCTAGTTGTTTCCTTAAGTTTGATACCTTAGAATACTTTTTTAGGTTTTCTATTACTTACGTTATTTAATTAACTTTTTTAGTTATCTTTATTTCTTTTACTTTTTATTGATTTTTGTCGTAGTTTATGTATTTGAGAAGGTATAAAAGTTTGAGCAACATCGATATATTATCTTTCAATCCAAAAATCGAGCGGATATGTAGAGCTAATAGAGCTAAGAAATGAGCAGAGCTCGTATATAATCAGATTAAGCTATTAAACCCACCAGTATGGATGAGTCTAAAGAATTACCAATGACTAGTCATCGAAGCATCACCATTATACATCCACTTGAGTGATTCTGTGCGAAACTATGAATTAAAGATGTCATACTTTAACATACTGATTTTATTCTATAGGATGCCAACTAAAGATCCATTGACGTTCATCTAAGGATTCTACAGTACCATCCAAATATTTCCACTAAATAGAATAGAAGAGGATGATCTATGATTGAGATGTTTTTCATATACATTAAAAGATCAAGCTAAATCATGGCTAATAAACCTTTCAGAGAGATCGTTGGACAATTGAGAAGAAGTGTACAATAAATTCATGACCAAGTTCTACTCTCCCTAAAAGACAGTTAAACTGTCACACCCCGACCCGTGGAGCCCACCTGTGACAGACGCCACAAACCTCCAGGGTGTACTCAATCACACAGTATACCCCCTGTAGGCCTGTAAGGCATTCACAAATCATGTTTTCAAAAACAGTTTCAATAACAAATCATCCAAACACCCAAATTCCAAATTGATAAAAATAAACCACAACATTTTAAAATATACATCCGTGCGCACATATAGATAAAACAGTCATCCTTATGAAATTCATGGGGATCAGCCAGTCCCAAGAGTATTTAAAATATCTATTACAAATCAGTTTATAAATTCTACAATCTCATAAAGGAGTACAAATCAAAGCTGACACCAGTGGACTACGATTCCAAGTGAGTCGAGGAAAGTATACCTGAGCCTTCAACCCAAAGCAAACACCACCACTGAATCTCGATTCTAGCGCACTTCCTGAAACTGAAAAGTGAGGGGGATGAGCATATGGGAATATACTCAGTGAGTGAACATAATAAAATATACTTTAAAAACATTCAACATACAACTCGCATGTGATAAACCAATAGAAACTCTAATTTCTTATAAACGTTTCTCA
>JAVXUL010003546.1:0-12785 GCA_035590515.1 Trichilia minutiflora | reverse complement strand
TTGATTGAATTTAGGTTGGGGAACAATCTTTGACACGGAGGTGATCTAGACTTTGTTTCTAGGTTGTTGCCGTATCATAGGATGGGATAGGTGCATTTATGATGGGTGACTACTTAATAGTAGGCCTACTATCAACACTCATTCTCATTTTTGAATAGGGGGACACGTGTCCATTGGTGCCCAGGTCAGGGGTCACTTCTAAGCTGATTATGGAAGGAATATTAGCCTGGGATGATTTCTCCTGAGAAGTTATCCTGATCCTTGGGGCGAGGATGTCTAAAGGCCTCCACTGTTGGATGCCTAAGACGTATTATTGATGACTGTGAGAAAA
The DNA here is from genome assembly GCA_035590515.1 of Trichilia minutiflora. Lineage (NCBI taxonomy): Eukaryota > Viridiplantae > Streptophyta > Magnoliopsida > Sapindales > Meliaceae > Trichilia > Trichilia minutiflora. The sequence continues at coordinate 12,454 of JAVXUL010003546.1, read as the reverse complement.
CCTGAGAAGAAGTCCTTGTCTTCCTAGGACCTGAGACGGTAAAAAATCTGGAGCAATGAAAGGCTTGAGGCGAAAAATGCCTGAGACAATGAGACTCCTGGGCAGGGGTTGTCTGGGGCGAAGATTTTTCGGGACAATGGAATCCCTGGGGCGGCCACCTGAACATCTGCCACATATCTTGCTGATGGGGTATCCATGTGTCAGTCTTGCATTTTTTCCCAAGCATTTAGTCCCCCAATTTCTAGTGGGAGACTTGTAAAGCTTGCTCTAGAAAATCATGCCTGAGACGATCCGTCTTGGGGGAGAGTGGCGGCTCAGGTGATTCGATTTGACTGATGGGGTAGTCAACTACTGAAATGGTTGGTGTGGTGTGGACGCTACCTGGTCACTGAGATCCTTTCTCTTTCTTCTAATGGAGTCGTTACTGTCTTGATGATGTGTCCCCCCCTGAGTTTTCGCTTCGTCTTTATTAATTGCAGTCCATCAAAAGTCACGTCAGGCCTATCAACAACCATCTCTGGGCTGGGAGCGTGTCACGTGTCAAAACCTTGTTGGGAAGAAATGACTATTCCTCGAGCCATGGGGGGGTATTTATGGATAGGGACACATGGCTACTCCCTGATCATTTAGATTAACGGCAGAGATCAGTCCTTCTCTACTATAAATGCCCCCCTTTTTCATGTTATTTTCACACTTATGAATCTCTCTCTTGCTTTTGCTCTTCAACTTCAGAGCTCTTTGCTTCTACTTTTGCACTCTTTTCTTCATTTTTCTCCTTGTTTTCGTTTTGCTTTTGTGTTTTTTGTTACAGGTATTCGTGAGCTTTTCATAAGAAATGTCTAGTAAAAGAGGTTCGAAGGATGCAACTCATTGGAGAGAATCTTCTCATGCGGCTACCCCTACCCAAGAGAGAGGGGAAAATGAGAGGAATATCACCAGACAAGCTCGAACCAGGGGACCAAATAAAGTAGACTGGTTCCCTTCCACCATTACCAAAGCGGATATACAAACCTACTACCAGATTTATGGGATTCCTGGGAACATAAATCTTATGGGTTCCCAGGGCTAAAGAAATTCCAAGTGCCTTGGGGCCGGGAGAGGTGACTTTCAACGAGGAGCACCTGCTGCTATGGGTTAGGTTTCCCCTCCAACGATACTTCACAAGGATGTTCGAGGTCTTCGACATCCCCCCTACCAATTGACCCTGAACATTTGGAGGGTCCTTGGGGGTCTGTTTGTGCTGAAGGCTGACACCGGAGCTCCTACCCCTACACCGGATGAGGTGTTGTACTCTTATTTCCCTAAAAAAAAATACCAGTCAGTATCTGGGGTGGTATTACCTGTAGATTCGCCTAGGGTACTAGTCGAAGCTTAAAGGTAGTTCTTTCTGCAACAAAGACTGGAAGGACCGCTAGTTCATGGTCAACGAAAACTGGGTGGAATCCCTTCAGGGTGCCATCCCCACATCTTTCCAGAAACCAGGTATGACAAGCTATACTTTAAGAGTTTTATTTATGAAATATTCTAACTGACCTCTTTCTGTACAGATATTGGTCGAGAATAGCCAAGAATCCCGATTGACGTGGTCAGTAGAATAGAATCCCTGGCCCCAATGGATGTCAGAAATCTCTTGAGCCCTGACTCCCAGGTGAGGTTTGGTTTGGTGTCTAAGGTCGTGTCCAGAAGTGAGCTAACCAAGGCCAGGATGCACTTGAATAAGGGTAAAAATCTTCAACATTACTTTTGTGCTTGGACTCGGGTTAGCTTCTTCCTGACCCCACTCTTTATACTCTTTCAGCTGTAGGAACAGGGGGTACTGTGGCTAACAGAAAACAAAAGGCAGCCAACGTGTTGAAGGGGCTGCTTTCGAAGGGGGGTCAAAAGGAGCCAAACCAATTGACCCCCAACAAAAGACCCCTAGGGACAAGGGCAAGGGGCCCCGTCCATTCGGCCATCAATCAAGGAGGGTCCCTATCTATGAGGAAGGCACAGTAGCCACCCAGGGCTTGGGACAAGAAACAACCGGCCCCTCGACTCAACAACAACAAACTGACCCTAAGGAGATAGGTGGGGGTTAGGATTAGGGACAGAACAACCTCCCTTTTTTTGGTATTGAGGATCCCTTCTAGGCTACTAGAGAAAATACTGGGAATCTGGATGGGGTCTTTTTAGAGGATCTCCCGGAGGAGAAGAGGGAGAATTTTGGATACCTTCTCCTCTTGGTCAACTCGGCTCGGGAAGTGATTTCCCCGAAGAGGGGCGGGGATATGGCCAGTGTGAGCCCGAAGGAATCTCTAAACTGGCTCAGTGTGTTTGCTCACCGGGTAAGTTACTTCTTCTCTAGGCTCAATCTTTGATAAATGACTTAGAAGATTTTCTTCTTCTTGAAAATGCTAACACTTCTTTTTCATTCTTCTGAGGCAGGGAATATATATGCTGGACTTTTTCATTGATGATTATCGAAATGCACTAGCCATCAGAAAGCAGGCTTTTGATACGATCAAAAAGTTAGAGAAGAAGGCCCAAGAGCTGATAGCTGCTACTCAGGAGAGTGCTAATAAAGAGAGGGAGGAGCTTTCATCGTAGATCTCTTCCCTGGAGGGGAGAAGTCACAATTGCTCTGGGAGAAATCCCAGTAGACTGAGGAGGAGAAAACCTGACAGAAAAAGTTGTCAGCTGCGGAGGCCCGGGTCCAAACCATAGAGGCTGATTATACCCATCTTGCTCAGGTTAGGTGGACTATGACAGCCCAGTACGATAAATTACATGAATAGCATCATACTCTGTCGAATAACTGCTCTATGACCATAAATGAAATCTTGGAGCATGAAGGCAGAATAAACTTCTTGTCAGAAGAGCTCCGGACCCTTGAAGCGGGGTATAAGAAAATGCAGAAGTCCTTAGAGGAGAGACCAAAGGAAATGGAGGGAGTTCCTACTCAATTAGAGGCCCGCTATGATGATGGTGTAAATGAAGTAGTGGACCTGACTAGCCGGCTCTTCCTCTAGGAGTACTTCAGCTTGAACCTTCGGTGGTTGTTTGATTAACTGGGGCGAGATGTCCTAGGGACTTCTGGGACTCAAAGTGAGCTTCTCAAGACTCCTGGCCAGGAAGTTGACATGACTGGCGAAGAAGAAGAAGAAGGGCTCAGGGACGAAGAGCAACTTGCTGACTTGATTGGGCAGGAAATAATTGAGGCAATTGAAAGAGAGCCTCCCCAGAAAAATGCCTCCTCCTCCCAGGTAGAGACCACCGAGGAAAACCCAGAGCAGTTGATCGAAGGAGACCCTTATGCCCTAAAAAAACAAATGAAAATATCCCTGACGCACCCCAAGTCGAAGACCAGGTGGTGAGATTGTTCGAGTAAAGGAACTTCTCCAATATAGTTTATAGGACTTAAAAAATTTTTGTGAAATTTTGTAAACTCCTGATCCTGTTATGATTCTTTTTGTATACATATGTACACTATTTTTTCACTTATCAATAAAAGGAGATATTCCTTTCATTGTAAGTCTTTCTTTCTTCCTACTACTTTATCTAAACAGAATTCTCACTTTTATCTTGAACAATGAATCACTGACTGAATTCATTAACCTTGTCACGCGAACGATAATGAATCCTTTGGGACTAGGCATCCTCTTAAAAGGGGTGTTTATACCATCTTTCTTCGCGACTTTGAGAGCATACTGATTAGGATCGGGGGTTTTCGAAGGTTTTTAAATTTCTGAGTCAAACTCGACTAGGGTTTATCACGCCTCACTCGACCAGGTCTTATTCACTGGAGACGCCCAGTACGGCTAAGGACTTATGGTACTTGGGATGAATTATGATTCACTAATTGGCTAAGTGTTAAGGGTTTTTAAGGCTTCCATCCAACTTTAACCTTATAATACTTTATCCGATGAGGATTTATCAGGCCTTAACACAAACCAGGTCTTAAATGCATAGGATACCTGATCCAGATTTGAGGGTTTATGACACCTGGGACGGATAGGATTTTATAAACTACTAAGTGTTAAGGGATTTTAAGGCCTATAGCCAACCTTAACCTTAGAATACCTAACTCAGCCAGGGTTTACCACGCCTTAACATGAATCAGGTCTTAGACGCATAGGATGCCTGATTCGGGTTTAAAGGTTTACGACACCTAGGATGGATAAGATTTTATAAACTACTAAGTGTTAAGGGATTTTAGGGTCTATAGCCAACAACCTTAACCTTAGAATACCTGATCCGACCAGGGTTTACCACGCCTTAACACGAATCAGGTCTTAGATGAATAGGATACCTAATCCGGGTTTAAGGGCTTACGACACCTGAGACGGATAGGATTTTATAAACTACTAAGTGTTAAGGGATTTTAGGACCTATAACCAACCTTAACCTTAGAATACTTGACTCGACTAGGGTTTACCATGCCTTAACACGAACCAGGTCTTAGACACATAGGATGTCTGATATGAGTTTAAGGGCTTACGACACCTGGGACGGATAGGATTTTATAAACTACTAAGTATTAAAGGATTTTAGGGCCTATAACCAACCTTAACCCTAGAATACCTGACCCGATCAGGGTTTATCACACCTTAACACGAACCAGATCTTAGATGCATAGGATGTCTGACCCAGGTTTAAGGGCTTATAGCACCTGGGACGGGTAAGATTTTAGTAGACTTAATCTGACCAGGGTTTATCACGCCTTAGTACGAACCAGGTCTTAAATATATGGGATGCCTGATCCAGACCTAAGGGTTTACGATACCTGTGACGGATAGGATTTTGTAAACTACTAAGTGTTAAGGGATTTTAGGGCCTATAACCAACCTTAATCTTATAATACCTGACCCGATCAGGGTTCATCACGCCTTAACACGAACTAGTTCTTAGACACGAGGGATGTCTGACCCAGGTTTAAAGGCTTACGGCACCTAGGACGGGTAGAATTTTAGTGGACCTGATTCGACCAGGGTAGGATCCCCTGAGATGACCATAACACCAGGATCCTACTTATGGTAGTCTTCATCACCCTGATGCTGCCCAGATCCTGGGAAGAGGTGCTGAGAATCAATGTAATTTATGAGATAATTACTCTTGACTAGTACCTCAATTTGATTTCACAGATCCTCGCATTGATCGGTGGTGTGGCCACTCTCCTTGTGGAATTCACAAAAGTGGCCTTTGGTCTGTTTGGACACCTTTGCTTTCATAGCTTGGGGATACGACGCCAGGAGACCTTGACTTTTTGCGTACTCGTATATTTATGACAAAGGAACCTTTAATGGGGTGAATGCCTAGGCGACCAACTGCTCCACCCTCATGGGAGGGCTTCTCATTGACGGCTGCTTCGGTGGTCTGTCATCTTTGAGGAATCGAGGTAGAAACCTTCCCTGACCCCTATCTCCCCTACCTGCATCCCTTCTGTTGTGCTTGGGATTCACGTAGCGAGCTCCTTTTTCCTTATGCCATATATCTTGGGATGCTCCCTCCTGGCTGGGGCGGCTCGGGATTCTTCTTCATCCTTAGAAGCATCTCCCCTTTAATTTTAATTTCATCAAGCAATTTCATTTGGGCTGCTTCATAGGTGCCTATCGTATGCTTATGAATAGTATACTAGGCCCTTTCCAATCGTAGGCCTTTTTTCAACCCTTCTAAAGGTAAAGGGTGATGATGGGCCCCTAATTCCATCACAAGGGGAATGGTCGACACATCTGTAGCTCCGTTAAGCCCTGAATCAGCATCATCTCTCTGAACATATCATCGTGTAGGGACGGGTCAGTCTTTCCTGAGTATGGAGATAGTTGGGGCATCTTGAACTTCCTGGGGAGGACTAAGGACAGGATTTCTTCTAAAAGAGGGGGGATTTGAACCCTGAGGTAGGAGCTTTTTCGACCCTTGGGTTCCTTTCTTGAGGAAGGACATTGTATGCCCCTATTTCACACAACATTCTCCTTACACATCTTCCATTTCTCTTCTGTTGGCTGCTGTTGCTGCTTCCTTCTCTTGGGTATACTTCTCATTGAGGTAGACTCTCATGTCGGTGAAGGCTAGGCTATGCTCCACTTCTGACTGATCTACCCCTATGTACTTTTCATCTCCTCTACTTCTTCGATGATCATGCCCTTCGTAGATTTTGAAGGAGGTGTTAATTTTCTGAGGGATATGAGGCTCCTCCATCCTTTCTATTATCTTGGTTTTTTCTGTCTAACCAGTTGTCAATCTCTGCTTAGACACAAAATCGAGCATCTTTCGAGATCCCTAAAGACTTTCTGCACGATCATTTCAAGGAGCCTAACTAATCTATTCTTCATGAGCAATTGGCGTTCTCCCCTCTCCCAAGGAGACGGGTTCCTTGGCTATCTGCCTCCTGTCCTCCAAAAGCTCCCTCTCCAACGCTTCAGCCCTACTGGCCAAGAATCTGTCAGTGTGCCTACCTCCTAACCAAGTCCCCTCCCTGGTCAGGGGGGTTCTCCCTCCTCCACGAGGTGCTTTTGTTGGAGTTAGAACCTTCATCCTCTTGCCTTCTTTCTGTCATCTCAAAGTTCTCTTTTTCCTAAGTTAAAAGCTTACAAAAAAATGCTTTTCCTCCTTCCTTTCTCCATAAACGGTGTTTCAATGGCTTTTTGTTTGATTCCTATAGACGGCGCCAGCTGTTGGTGCAAGAATTATTCGTAGACCCTCCTCGCGGCCAACGTGGAATGATTTAGCTGGTGAGGTGTGAGGGCAATGAGGCTACTCTGGGACGGTGACTTTTCCATCGGAGGTTGACTGATAGTGTGGCTGTTCTGAGCAAAGCTTCACCTCCTAAGCTTGCAAAATAGTAACACCTTCGGAGTGACACCAGGAGGGGTTCCTGATGAGAAAACTCCGATGCCTAAGTCAGACAGTGGTGAAGGAAGGGAAGTGTTGTTTTCATTGAACAAAGAAGAGAGAAATCGAAAATGACAATTACGAAAAAGTTAAGTGCAGAGGTTACCAAACGGAAATGAAGAAGGAAGAATGAAGGTGATAATATTGCCAAACCTCCTTTAGTGCCAAAGTGTTTCTTCGATTCTCCAAGTGCCTGAGGTTCAAGAGTGAAAAAGAAGTGGCCAAAAAAAGTCCCCCCTCCGTTGAAGAAGCTGCCCTTATATAGTGCACCCCTTAATAGTGACTAAGTATCGAAGAATAGGAATGATGTGATGTATGTCATGGGACAGTGTGCAACCAAATTTTATTAATATTGCTGACATGCCTGTCGGTTGCAGGCCTGTCACCGTCCCATTACCTGAAAATGGTCATAGGATAAGATAGGTGCACTTATGATGGGTGGTTACCTCAATAGTGGGCCTACTGTCAAAACTCATTCCCATTTTTGAATAGAGGGGCACGTGTCCATTGGTGCCCAGGTTAGGGGTCACTTGCTAGCTGACTATTGAAAGAATCCTAGACTGGGGTGATTTCTCCTGAGAAGTTATCCTGATCCCTGGGGCAAGGATGTCTGAGGGCCCCTACTGTTGGATACCTGAGATGTGTTGTTGATAATTACGAAAAAACCTGAGAAGAAGTCCCTGTCTTCCTGAGACGATAAAAACCTTGGGGCGATGAAAGGTTTGGAGCAAAGAATGCCTGAGACAATAAGACTCTTGGGCGCGGGTTGCCTGAGACGAAGATTTCCTGAGATAATGGAATCCCTGGGGAAGCCACCTGGACATCTGCCACGTATATTATTGATGGGGTATTCACGTGTCAATCTTGCATTTTCGCCTAAACACCTTTGACCATTAAGCTTTCTAAAATTTGAAGATGAATTTGAGATATTTATAAACCTTTCTAATTTCCTTATAATAGTATAAATGATTGAATGAAATTTTTATAGGCTTAACAAACCTCAAAACCTTCCAATTTATAGATTCCTTTCATCAAAGAGTTTGGGAAAAGTTTCTTGAGCTTGGAACAAAGATGGAATCACAGGCCACCAATTGTCAATAATTAGCCACCCAAAATAGACTTTAAGCCACCCTAAATGCATTAGGGCGAACCACCCTATAAATAGCTTAAGTGGCTTAACATTTAGTTACTTAAGTGGCTCCACTTTTAGGTGAGTTAAAGTACCTTAGGTGGTTTGATTTTGTGACACATTCTAACAGTCTCACACTTGTCTTATATATTCCATCGTTTAGTAAGTAACAAAATACATAAATCATGATGATAAGTTCTCTAAAACCTAGTATTATCTTTTATGTATCACAATATATTATGTCTCTTAAGCATTAATCTACTTAATTTAATGAATAAATCTTATATTTACTCTAGATATAAACTTAATGATGTTCTCATGATAAATGCGTACACGAATCAAATATGAGAAACATTACAAATAGAATTGTAATAACATTCATTCTTATAATGAAAATTATATAAAGGAACTAAGTCTTATTTTATCTACATGATCCTTAAATTTCAATAATGATGTTCCTATAGTTAAAAGATCATCATTTATCAATTCAATGTTAACCTGTTCAATGTTCACTTTTTTTTAACACATTCTCTTATAGCTAGATATTTAATTTCGATATATTTACTTTAATTACTAGTTTTGTTATTTTTGGTCATAAAAATTGCAACTAAATTGTCATAATATATACTTAATGGCCTAGAAATAGAACTATAAATCGAGTAATGAAACTCTTCATTCATATACAATGGGAAATAGCCTCAAAGCAAGACATGAATTTTGCTTTCATAATGGAAGTAGCAATCAAAGTTTGCTTGGTGCTCCTCCAAGATAAGCTCTACTAATAAACATAAAGATGTATTATGATATTGATTTTTGTAAATCAACACATCCAGCAAAGTTTGCATCAGAATAGTCAATCACTTTTAAATTATCAGTATGCCTATATAAAATGTGTAGTTTTTAATCCCTTAAAGATACTTTAACCCCTTTCTTTGCAATTTTTCAGTGGTTTATAGCTGGATTACTCTGATATCTTTCCAATATTACAAATTTGAAGTTAGGCCTTGTATGGACATGAGCATATATCAAGCTTCCAACAATAAAAACATATAAAATAATCTTCATTTGTTCCCTTTCAAGATCATTCTTTGGGTACTAATTCAAATTGATTGAGTTTTTCACCCTTCACAATAGAAACTATACTTGGTGAACAATCTTTCATTCAAAATTTCTCTAAAATCTTATTTATATAGGTTTCTTGAGACAAACTTAAAATTCATCGAAGTCTATGTCACAACCCAAAATGCCTGGACTATAACAGACAGGAGACAAGGTTGGCCTTATCCCCTAAACCTTTTACTAAAATGAATGACTTTCACTATCCATTTTATATGAATTTTATAAATGCATATAAGACACAGACACATAACTACTAAGTAATGCACCTTAAACCATTTAAACTAAAAAATGGGACTTAATGTCCATAAATAATCATACTTAACTCATAAACATATATTAGTGTGTTTATATAACTACTAAGCTGATGAAATTCAAAATAAGCTACATTGCCTATTTACAGACTAATCGTGTATGACTAGACCTAACCCTAGTGACTGCACTCCAAGATCCTACTCTATTTGTCTACCTTCCATACAATAGCTAAGGTAACTGCAAAACTGGGGTATGGTGGTGGGAGGGTAAGTCTTTAGAAAGACTTAGTAAGTAGATCAAAACATATATGAGGTTATCATATAAAAAAATTAATGTAATTTAAACAATTAGCACGCAAAACATACCTGTCATCATATATATGTATATATATATCCATATCTATATATATTTATCATAAATATAAAAAGCATATATATTACCATAATTGATTCCGTGAAACAAAGCATGTTCATTCATCATAAATATCACCTCATAAGAATCTGTATATAATGCACATATCATGTCTGTGTTTGAATGTCATGCATATGTATATGTGTATGTCATGCACATATCATCTTTAGTCTATGTCCAAGGTTACACATTTAACCGAATAGAGGGACAGTCCATGCCCAAGGCTACGCACTTGACTGGATAGAGGGATAAATCTATAACGTATGCATATATCATGTCTGGTCTATGTCTCGGACTATGTACTTAATCGACTAAAAGGACAGTCCATACCCAGGGTTACGCACTTGATCAAACAGAGGGACAATCGTGTCTGGATCTATGGATCAATACTGTTGCACACAAACACGCGTGCGATCATAATCATTAAAAAGAAATAATGAAACATAAAAAAATTTCACTCACATAAAATTTTGTCTACATACAATTTTATAGCATATACATAACACTTGTCTGATAGAACATTTTCACATCATTCATAACAATATACATATTAAACTGTTTTTTAATCCTGTGTTCATTATATTATATTTTCATTCTTTCTATAACTAACTTTTAACGCTTTTGTATTCATTTGGTGCTAACATACATCCTCAACAAATGCATAAAGTTTTGTTAATTATATCATGCTAAGAAAACACAATCCAAACAACTATATTAGGCCTTCTTCGAGCCTTAATCTTATATATCACATCAACACTTCCAAAGGTTCTTAATAATATAGCACATCATTCCCTAATCATGAACATAATTATATACATAACATTTAAAAGAATAAAAAGAATATAATTATTCCACTCTCAACACATGAAATACACAATCAATGCTACTTTCCCAAAATCTTTTAAAAATATTAAGATATCCTAAGCATTTAAGAAATAATGAAAACATAAAGATTTTTACTCACTTGTTTATCTATCTTTCTAGATTCTAGGCTATAAAATAAGCTAACAAAATATCACATAAATCGTTACTGACAATACACATGTATAGGACAGTTTACTTTCTTTAATAACAAATACAGGTTTTTTTGGAATACTTTACTTATTATTCTTTATTATGAGAGGAAGCTATCACTCTAATTAAACAAAGACAATGCTAATGCAATGTATTGTGAAACCAAATCTAAAATTACTAAAATCAGCATACAAGATCTACAGATACTATAATAGCTCACCAAGTTAAAATCATAAACATTATCTATATCTACCATAAACAAGGGACCATCCTTGTCACCACATAATAATTCTAACCATCGGCTCTTCATTATGATCATATTTTAGTTTATAATGCCCTAATGTAATAAAATATAAGTCTTTTAATAACAATCATAGAGTCAATAGCAAAAAAAGGATAAAGGTATATCCATTTGAACTAAGCATATTAGAAAATAAAATATCCGAGATGAAACTTATAGGCCCCAAAATTAGTCCCTAAAATGTTGTCATCCTTGCACTCATTTTTCACATATACCTATGTCATTCATGCTTAATATAAATCTAATTCCATCGGATAAATTCATCGGCACACAAAACTAAATCAAGGCCATCGGTACACAAGGTCGAAATCACGTGCATTGGCTTATAAGGCCATCAAGTTCAGATATATATCAAATATCATATCAACACATAATTTCAAAATCGATATCGATAACTACAATATTAGCTCTCTAGCTATACTCACAAAAGTCATCATCAACATAATCAAATCGACATCACTATTGTATTTCATAATAGTATAAATCAAATTTCACAAGTCAAAAATCATAGTGGCCTTACTAGCCTTGATCATTCATACTAAATTAAAATAGTGGTCTGTGGATCCTACAACTCATGCCACAAAATACCTCAAGTCATTCATTATTAATACATCAATTAACATATCATTTTAATATTTTATCAAACGCTTGATATACAATCGCCATATCTTCCTACATTTTATGCAATTGTACATGTCTCGCTACAATATTTCCTAATTCATTTATCTCATCATTCATTGAATTTTTTTGGCAACATTCTCAATTATCATATTCATTATAAATCAACAACTATAGTCACTCAGGCATTTCATCAAACACTTGGTGAGTCAAGTGCTCCTAACCAATTTTTTAAAATTTTAGGACTAATACACCTAATATTACAATCATCCAATAACACAACTTTAGGAACAATGCGATGTTACCAATCACAACAACCATTTCAAAGCTAAACAACCTAAATCAATCAACTCATAAATCAATCCATATCATTCTTGTTAATTCATGAAAAACATAAGTTTTATAGTGAAAAACTACTCACCAGAAGTTTATCCAGCCTTTACGAGATAAAATTCTCGCCTTTTGATATTGAATCGCGGAGAAAACCAAAATTTCATCTAAGCTACAGTAAAGCTCTGGGCACTGTTATGATGACTTTCTGGCATTATGTGACCAGAAGTTGATTCCTCTCGATGACACAAGTCCAATGGTGTAAGTGGTGCATCAATCTAACTTGTGTGCGCGAAGTTATGGCCAAAATATACTTTCTCTGTCACGCCCCGAACATAGTCGGCCACGTGGCAATCGCCGCGAATCCTAGAAATACATCCTATTACTTAGAATGCACCTCTAGAACCCGCAAG
>JAVXUL010003535.1:0-12786 GCA_035590515.1 Trichilia minutiflora | reverse complement strand
TAGCTATCATCATTCTTCGTCTTTGTCTTCGTTTTCTTGATTCTCATCCCATTCTTCACGAAATTGAAGTATAGGAGCTGATTGTTGTTGATGTTGTTGTAATCTTCTTTCTTCGTTGATCTAATTTCTGACACACATGCGTATCTCTAGTACCTGTGGAGTCATTGTATTTCTACGTGTATCTAATGTTCGACCGCTTAAACTGAATGCACTTTCTGATGAAACCGTTAATACTGGTAGGATGAGAAAATCTCTTACCATTCTTGATAAAATAGGATATAGTCTACTACTAATAATAATACTAATAATAATAACAACAAATAATAATAATAATAATACTGCTAACCTTAATATAGTAGATGTAGATTGTAGACCGCTAATTTGTTATAAATTGTGGAAACTTAGAAATTGGAAAAGCTTAAAGTTGTAGAAGAATAATAGAAAATATATGCAAATTAATAATAATAATTTTTGTAAAATAAAATGGGTGGAGGTGGGAGGTTTATATAATAGATGAGGGGAGGGGGGATTGGTTTGAAGAATGAAGAAAAAGGGTGTGTGTGTGTGGGAGCAACGGTCACAATTGTGACCATTGCTATGTAGCCGTTGCAATTACAACGGTTCAATTTCTTTCTCTTTTTTTTTCCTTGGCAAGTTGAACCTATCCAAACCACTGGTTCAACTAGTCAGTTTTGTATAGTACGGGTTCGAAATGGGTTCAGGCCTGTTACGGTCCGGGTTACTGATTCTAAATATCTGAAACTGGTCCGGACCGTGTGAATAATGCACCGGACTGGTTCAAACTCGATTTTTGACGGATCTAATCGGGCCGATTCGCGGATTAATCTGACCCGTTAGATACCTCTAGTCTGAGAGTGTGTGTGTGTGAAGTAATATTAATTAATATTAGTTGTCTCAAGTAATTATTAAATGATCAAAAGTATATATAATTCATTACAACTATATCTATATCCATATATACAAGGATTAACTAACTAATTAATTAATTTCAGACGTTATTTTTTGTGATTTTTTATCCACACAGAAATGAAAATGACTCTGCTGAATTTGTAAATGCATACTTTCAAAATCTTCATTATTTAAGTCTAAAAGTAAGTCAAGCAATGCTACCTTTTCTCTTTTTCTTCATTCGTACAACGTGCTGACAATTTGGGAGAAATTTGCTCCCTCTTCGGATTGATTAGAAGGAGACTTACAAAGATACAGCCCGCATGTACACGACTCTTCTTTTTTAAATGATCATAACTCTTATAATGATGGAAAAGTTGATGCACTCATTACTCAAATAAAGATTGAATGATGAGTATCAGTTAATTTTTTTCCCAGTAATTTCATAGATATACCATCAAGAATAAAATTTCTCTTAACTCTATTCGTAAGTGGTGTTTGAACTTTAGGTTTCTTCTATCACCTTAAGAGATATTATCAATGAAATAATTAATTAGTATCGATTTTATATTATTAATAATTAATAAGAATCTATTTTTACTTAATTATATATTATTAGTGAAACTATAGAATAAAAGATTATATAAAATAGGTGTTACATTTATTGCCAAACATATTTTGTGTTTCAAATTTCAATATCTAAGCATATATAGTATTATTGTTCTTTCTTCTTTTTTTTTTCTTATTGCAATTTTCTAATATTCCAAACTTATACCCATGTGAAAATCCTGCTCATGGCTTTATAAATAAATAAATGAAGGGAAGCTTCTAGTTTCGGATGAACTCATAGTTTGTGTAATTTAATCGCAAATCAGCGTGTTTAAAAAAAGAATAATACAATTTAGCAGAGAAATGGCGTGATCGAAAAAATTCACACACATGTAGATCATGGCGTGATGAATTGTTGAGTATAAACATTTATGCAATTTGTGAATGACAAAAAAACTAATAAAAAAAATGGAAAATGTCTTTTCCTCATCTAATTTACAAATTTAATCTAACACCGTCCAAGCATTTTTGTCATTTAATTGAAAACCAACAAAAAGAAAAAAGTTCATTTCCAAACTATTCAAAGTGAATCAAATTATTAAAATTATTTTTATGGTTGTATCACTGCAGACACTATGCACCATGTTCATAATGCTATCGATGGCTTCTCCGAAAAACAACAATAAGTTTGAATGCCGGTAACCGTCGATCCCTATCGATGACTGCATCCATTTCAATTGCATGGAATACATAGGTTAATACATCAAAATCTGCCGTATACCTTACGGTACATTAATGAGACGATCAAGCTTGAAAAGTTTTCAGAATTTTGCAGGGACTTACTATTCTAACTGGCTAAGGTTTTTCTTCGTTTCCACGGTTCAATATCGGTATTTGCTGATCGATGCATTCATCATCCAAAGAGACACAACTATGACATTCATGCACTTTAATTAATTAAATTCATTGTAAGATTTGGGTCAATTCTATAAATGATATTATTTATTTTAATATAATTTTTAAGATCTTATGATTTTATTTTTGATAATAAGTCCAAATTCATCTCTAAAAGACCTTGTTAGTAACTTACATTTATACATTTTAATTAATTAAGTTCATTGTAAGATTTGACTGAATACTATCAATGGTATTATTCGTTTTAGTCCAATTTTTAGGATTTTATAATTTTATTTTTGATAATGTGTTTAAACTCATCCCAAAAAGGTTTTATTGACAACTTATTTCTATTTTCACATAGATAGCCTAGTAAGTTCCTCTTCCTGCTAACGGATCCAAATTTATTTCAAAAAACTTCGTTGATAACTTGGTTTCATTTTCATATATATAACCCAGTAACATTCTTTCCTATTCCGATATGAGATTCACTCTTATCTTCAATCATCTGAAGCTTACTAGGAGACACTCTTTTCTTAGACATTCTCGTCTCAACGTCATTTTCAACCTACTAAGAATCGCTCCTTTCTCAAGCCTTCTCATCTCACTGTCATTCCCAGCCTATTAGGAGCCGGTCTTTTCTCAAGTCTTCTCATCTCGACATCATCCTCAACTTTTAAGAACAGGAATATTATAGACCTACTAGTTTTCGCTTGACTCATCTTCGAACCCACGATCGTACTAGAAAAGAGTTAATTTTGATATTATATTGTAAGATCTAGTCTAATACTATCAATAATATTGTTTACGTTGATTCAATTCTTGAGACCTCAAGATTTTATTTTTGATAATGGATCCAAATTCATTACAAAAGATCTCCTTGATAATCTACTTTTATTTTTATAGATATTACTTAATAATTTTTTCTCTTATTATGATGTAGGGCTTGTTCTTATCTAATCATTATGAAATCTATCAGAAACTATTTTTTATTCTAATTTTCTTATCTTAGTGTAACTCCCTACTTAAAAAAACGAGGATGTTATATTCATTTTCACGGAGAGTGATATTAATATTAGTAGTTAACTAATTAGTAAATCAAATTATATAATTCATTAATAACTGCATGCATTTGTGCGTGTGTGTGTGTTTATATGTACACGAGGATTCATTATAATTACCTTAATTTCAAATTTTAACCGCTTGATTGTGTTTTTTGTTCCTCATTATCCGTTAATGTCAGAGGTTCTTACACTAGAAAAGCTGAAAAGTGATATGGATCGCATTAGATGTCATAGTTAGAGGCCGCCCTTGACAGAAATGAAAATGACTCTGCTGAATTTGTATCCGCATGCTTCCAAAATCTTCATTTATATCTAAAAGCGTGTCATAAAATGATGCCTTTTCGCTTTTTCTTTTTCTTCTGACAAACGTGATGCCAGCTTGGCTGAAATTTCTTCCCTCTTCTGTCTCCTTCATTATACTGTTTTAGAATACACAGTTTCTATGGATACGACACCATTTTTATACCATTATAACTCTCATAAGTCATAATAATCGAGACGTAACAAGGTTTATTTAGAATACACGAGTATTTATCTCCATCAGTTGTAAGTAGGGTTTGAACCCCAGACCTCTTATACCATGCAAATCACCCTTTAACTTAATTATACATTAGTAATAGAACCGTAAAATAAAATTTTAAAAAAATAATATAACGGGTTAATAGTGTCACATTTTATTTCAATTTTCTAAGCGTATATACATAGTATTATTCTTTTAAATTTGTAAAATAATAAAGATTCCATTTTTAATTAAGAACCGAAACTCAACCATGAGACATTCCACCTAGTTTATTACGTCTTCTATATAAATCCAATGGGGGCATAGCCAATTGAACCGACCTTCCCTTTCTATTAACCTCTTAATACTTACAAGAGTGAGTTTGGTGTCATCAAATTCTAATAAGTTCGCTACGATGGCACATACTGCTGCGGCTCTTCCTCCTCCTCCTCCTCCTCCGTTTACCCTTCCGGCAGCAGCTGTTATCCCACCAAATCGTTTCTTATCTCCAAAGACCAAGACTCTTCCACTGCTCTCCCCATTCTCCGCCGTGGCCCCGTCTCCTTTTCTTGCAGTTTCCAGGCTGCATAGTCGACTTCGAGTAACCCTGGAAACAATTTATGAAGAAGAAATAAATTACTGATGATCATCAAGATTCAAGAAACAGACTGTCGTATCATTAATGAAACAAGCAAAATTTTTTCTGCTTCGTTTTTCTTCAACTTGTTTCTTACGGGTACAGAATTAGAAGCTGTTTCAACGTCACTTCATGGCTAAGTTTATAAATTTAATGTAATCCGTGAAATTATTGTGATAGGTTTATTTCGGAAAAAAAATTTGTACTTTTTAATTAAGGTAATTCAAGTTATTAATCTAATTGAGTTTGATGAATTGATTGTTACTGTAAACTAGCTCAACTTCAATTCTTGTTTTTCTTCTAATATTCCTTGCCTAATTAATTATCTTATATATTATCTTATGTTGTTTAGGCACTTATTATAAAAGTTAGAGGTCAAGGATTAATTTTTCTTACATTAATCTTTAAAAAAAATTCTAAATTTATATATATATATATATATATATATATATAATGAGATTTAAATATATTAAACATATAAAAAAGGTTTATATAGAATGTTTTTATCCCTAATATTAGTTTTATAATACATTATGGTATTATAATTACGATACTGAGAGAAAAAAATCTAAAAATAACTAATGTAATTTAAGTCTTTACTTATTTTGCAGGTGCTTGATTAAACTAAACAAAAATATTCTTAAAAAAATATTAAAAAAATACTTGAGTGCTTTTTCAAGGAAACACGTACAAGTCAAAATTGATATTTTTCAATAAAATATTTTAACTTAAAAACATACTAAATATAATAAAAAAATATTTATTTGTACAATAGATATTAGAACAAAAAGAGTTTTGATTAATTTTAAATTTTTACAAATTACAGTGGATCGATTTAAAGATGGAGACTACTAAATTCATACTTTTATTTGTAATAAAACTATAACATCAAATTAGTTTCAAATTCATTGTGGATTTGATATTTAAACCAGAGTGCCTTCATTCCTAATAGGCAGATTATTGATAATGTTTTGGTCGCTTGTGCTGGAGTTATTTTATCCTATATATAGTTATCGTTAGTTGTTAAATATATCTAGTACTATATGATAAGTTAGAGGTAATTTTATCTTATGTTTAATTTATCTTATATTAAAATAGTTATCTTAAATATTTAATACTTGTAAATAGGTCTTTTACATTCATGTATAAATAATCTAAGTAAATAAAACATTTCATCTTTTATCAATTTTTTTCTACATAATATCAAAGCCAAATTTATTATTTTGAGCATCTTTTATCGATTTTTCCTAATAGCATTCTATTTTTTTCTCAGTTTTAATAAAATCATTATTGCGTTTCTCCCAATCTTTTTGTCTTTACTATTTCATGGATCTTACCAGCCATTCATCATGGTTGCACCAACTTCTTCAATGTTGATTGACAATATTGCTACTACTGTATTGTGGTCATCTTCTATAGATTTTTTATAATTTTGTTACTGTGTTGTGGTTACCTTTATACATCAACTTCGTCAATGTTGATTGTTAACACTACTATTGCTATGTTATAGTTGCTTTATGTAGATTTTCTACAGTTTTGTTACTATATTATAGTTGCCTTTATGTACCAATTTCTTCAATATTGGTTGTTGACACTGCTTCTATTGTGTTGTGGTTGCTGATATGAGTAGCAATGCACATGGAAAGGTTGAACATAGAAAGGATAAGCTGAAAGACATAGTTGTACCACATAAACCTATTATGTGTTTCAAGGCTAAGAAATTTAAGGAGCCATTTCGAGGATTCGTGCAAGGAACTGTGGATCAAGAGCTAATGACATACGCATGAATTAAAAGAAGAGTTTTAATTGAAGAACCAAGGCTAGTCCATCTTATTGGGGTGTGTAAAGACTAAGTCTAAACCCAATATTAGAGTTTCTATTTAATCATGTGTTAATTAAGGCTGGTCTTTATTTTGTTTTATTTAGTCTTAATTTGGCTTATAAACTTATGTTGATTTAGCCCAATTACTACTTGATCCAAATCTATAAAATATTAGGATTTCATTCTATTACTTTTAGGGCTAAGTTTTTTTTTAAGGCTATAAACAACTTCCTATAAGGGAAGAGATTATTATTGATTAAATAAAATTTTGATTTTTCTCTAAGTAAGAATTTGGCTAGTCTATACGGTTTCTTCAGCAATCTAAATTCATAAGATTAATTTATCTTAGTTCATGAGATAAATTTATCTTAGTTTGTAAAATCTTTGTGTTATTAGGGTTTTCTTTTTATTAGATCTATTAAATAAAGTTGGATTAAGGATATTAGTTTAAATTTTATTAACATATTGGGCCTTAAGAGTAAAGTCCTACCCCAATATGAATAATGGGCTGATTTTGTCATTACTAGGTTCATTGAATGTAAACAAAATAGATAAAACCCTAACCATAAAAATGCAATATACAAAGACATGCTTTAACATCTTTAATGAGGGTGTGCCTAGGGTTAGTTTTGTGGGTTCTTTTAGAAAGAAACACACAAAGAAATTAATACATATAAAGAGAAAAATGGAAGGAATTGGCACTCTGATTTCATCCTTCCCGTTCGTATGGATACCTTAGAGGTATAACTTTAAAAGTTTGTGCTTTTTGGTTCATCAAATTTCATCGAAAGGTGGGAATTATGAATTCATAATATGATAAAACTTTAGATTGATCGCATAAGTCTTTGGTTCGAAATCAAAAATTTTTATTTTCATTGTGATTTATATGCAATGGTTTTCTAATACATTGTTCATATAAGGATTCGGATGATAGTCAAGATGGGATCTGTTGGCTTGTTTAATAGACTTGAAAGTTACTTCTGACTTTAATCCAAGTTCAAGTTCCTAAATGAATGTCAATGAATGTCTGAAACCCAAGTCTTTGACCAAAGCAAAATAAATGTCACATGAAGAGTTCATGGGATAAGTATAGAATATATCGATCGATGATTTGTAAAATATCAAATTTAGGATTTTGACTTTTCATAAACCCTAATTTGATTAGGATTAGACAATAGAAGGATGTGACTCACATGATACATACAATCAAAGTAAAGTTTGATAAAGAATAACTTCATTATGAATTATGGACTATGTTGTATTATTAAGTGCCAACTGTAGTCGTCGAGTTTCTAAATATTCAAAAATAACTCACGACTAACCTACCATAAACTTTTATGATCACACCAATATCTTTAAGCCTTAAGAAGTTATTTGAGAGGGAGAAATTATTATTCAATAAAGGCTAGCACCTTTAAAAATAATAAAAGATTGAATGACATATGTATATAAGTGTTATATATAGATATAGATATAGATATAGATATAGATATATATGTTTGTAATTCTTTAAGGAGTTAAAGAATTATGCAAATATAAATATATGTAACTTATGATAAGTTATATGTAAATGTTTGTCATTTTGATAATTATTAAAAGGGCCAATTGATAATTATTACCATTGATTTATGAAATCATAAAATTAATTAACTTTAAATTAAATATTAATTTCTTAATATCTAAGGATTGGATAAATATAAATTTATTAATGATCAATTTGATTAATCATTGTATTATTTAATTGGTCCAAATGTTTTAACATTGAATGGTTAAATGTGCAGGATTTTATTGGCCTAAATGTATGGTTTTGGTAAATGTTTCAAAAAGGAGAATTATCTAGAAAAATATATAAAGAAAATTGATGGAAGATTGGGGTTTCTAGTAATTTTCTTAAGCTCTCTCTAAAAAGAAAGGGTTTGGCCACCATAATAGAAGAAAAAGGTTTTCTTCAAGCTTCCTAGGATTTTACAACTTGTAAATTAAAGAGGTTGCATGTGTTTGCAACTTATTTCATCAAATCTTCAATCTTGCTAAGGTGAAAAATTCAAAACCCTAGACTTTTATACATGTATATTGATATATGTGATTAATCTAAACATAGGATATTTAAAGATTTATTTTGCATGTTATTAGGCCATAGTTTCCTATAGTAGTCTCTAACTTAGTGTTGGTTGTAGATAAAGTGACAATAGGTTATTTTTTAAAAAATCATGAAATAGCACATGAACCCAACTTAAAAATATAACTTTTCCATTCTTGTATAATAGCCCAAAATCAACAATACCTTACAAGTAATGAAAAATTCTCTTGGTTGCTAGTAGATGTATCTCTATTGGATTCTTTATGTACCTACGAATAAGAATAATAACATATATTATATCAAGTCTTGTTGCAGTTAAATATATTAACTTCCCATAATTTCCTTGTATAGAGTGTTGTCTACCTTTCTTTGAAACATAAGCATCTATACGACTATACCAAGCTCTTGGAACTTTTTTTAGTCCATATAATGCCTTATTCAATTTATACACATTATGAGCTTCTATAATCTTAATATAACCAAGAGGTTGATCAATACATACTATTCTTCCATTTCTCCAAGTAAGAAAGCTGACTTTACGTCCAATTAGAAAATAGGCAATGAGTTTTGGGCTACTAATGTAATTATCATTCTGATAGTTAATGATCCCAAAGTATTTTTGATGATGCCAAATATATATGTTTAATGATAAAATTGTATTGAAATTGATAATAATTTGATAAATGTCAAATTCATCATTTACTCGAACAAATATTCTTCGCTCGATTTTGTTTGAAAAGGATATTATTTTCAAGTTTAAACAATGAAAACAAAGTATTCAAAAATTCAGATAAAATGTGTCGACAACCTTGACAAACATTTTGACACATTTGTAACAAAGATTCTTAGAACTTATATGAAAACATGTCGACAACTTTGAAAGGCGTATCGACACTTTTAGCCTGAAGAAATTTGAGGAAGACAATATGTCAAAATATATCGACACCCTTGATTAATGTATCGACACCTTCATAGTGACAAACTTAAACATATTGGATCTTTGAAGAACATGTCGATACCTTTGACAAATTTAAAGACTGTAATGGCTAGTTCACTGTATTAAATACGAAAATTAACTACCGAATTAGAGAGCCGTTAGAGTAAAATAAATGAAGATATAACTAGCAACCAATTAGCATTGAAGAATAAGACTCTTGAGGGCAAAAAGAATATCAGATAGCAATATCAATCGTTCTATTTTGCTTTTGTTCATTCATTTGTTAATTATCTTTAAAGTGAGAGAATCTTTTCTGAATTGCAAATACGTTTAATAAGAGAACTTTTTTCATTTAAAAGTATTTACTACTATCTTTTTTTGGGTTTAACTTTACCCGGCAAAATAGTTTGTAGTTAGGTTTAACTTCACCCATTAGAAGAAGTAATTTGTAAGGTTGCCCTTTATCGTTAAAAAAGAGAGTGTAATTTGGGTCCTATTATCCTATCATTAAACAAGAGTTAGTGATACCTCAGATTTAAGATACTAAATTGAAAAAAGTGGATGTAGACTGGTTGTTGAATCATTATAAAATTATTCGTGTCAACATTTAGTTCTTTTTTTCTCTGCACTTGCACTTTCAACAAAACATATATTTTCATTCATTCATTGTATTGTAACTTCTTCTCCAAAAATTCTATCATTTTAATTTTTTATTTTTATTTGTGTCATATTACCAATTCACCCTTCTCTATTCATTGGGACTTCATTTGGTATCAGAGCCTCACTCACTGCATATAGGATTAACAACTTATAAGGAGTAGATCATATTATGGCATTTAGTAGCATTCTATCACAAATTATTTAAGGTCAATCCACATACATACCCTCATTCTTTGATGGTACAGATTATGCATACTGAAAAAAATGTATGCAGATTTATCTAAGCATATTAGATTTTAACATCATCACTATCATAGAAGATGGATATTCTCAACCCATTATCATAAATGAAAATACCAGAGAGAGAAAGCCCAAACCCAAATAGGAATGGACTTAAGAGGAGAAAACCCTATTCTAACTCAATGAAAGAGCTATGAACCTTTACTGTGCATTAGATAAAGGCGAATATAATATAGTGTCTGGGTTTGATATAGTAAAAGCCATTTAGGACATATTAAAGGTCACACATGAGGGAATCAGTAGAGTCAAAGACTCTAAGATTACCATACTTGTACATGATTACAAGCTATTCAAGATGAAACCTCATGAAAGTATTAAGGACATGTACACATATTTTACTAATATTACTAATGGCTTAAAAGCTTTAGGCAAGATCTATTTAAATGCTGACCTTATCACAAAGATATTGAGAAGCTTGTCAAGATTGTGGGAGGCTAAAGTGACAATTATACATGAAACTAAGGAGCTTAGCACCTTACCCTTAGAAGAATTACTTGGATCACTCATGACGTATGAGATGGAGGTTATTAGAAATGAGAAAAATGATAGAGAACAAGAAAAAAGAAATACTACTATGAAATTCAGCAAAAAAACTAAGTAAAATGAAAGTAATCAAGACTTAGATAAGGAAGAAATCATGATGATGGCAATCAAGAAAATTCAAAAGGTTCTTCAATAAAGATAGATCAAGAGGGAAAAGATAAAAAAGAAAAGAGCTTCAAAAGCTTGATAGATCTGAGAAGTACAAGAAGAACAAAGAAAAGGAAAAGGATAAAGAGATCATCTATTATGAGTGTAAGAAACCAGGATACACGGGACTCAAATGTCCAGCAAAGAAATTCCAAAAGGATGATAAGAAAGAGAAAGCAATAAAAGTGATATAGGATGAATCCTGAAGTAAAGAAAGCTCATTCTCATAAAAAAAAAATGAACAGGCAAACTTCTGCCTGATGGGAAAACAAGAAATTGAGGTATATTCTTCATTTTACTATGATTCTTATTCAAGTAGTGAAGAAGATATAATGAATGATGAACTTCTTAAGCTGTATAAGGATTTAAAATTTGACTTTGAAAAATTATATATGAAATACAAAGAAGTTAAGAAGAAAAACACTACTTTGTTAAAAGAAAACAAATCTTTGAAAGAAATAGGTAGTAAAGTGAAATAAAATACTGTATATGATTGTGAAAGCAAAATGAAAAACTAAAAATGAAAAACTCAACAGCAAGATTAAAGACTTAGGTAGATGTCTACAAAAATTCATATCCAAAAAGGAAGCACCAGACAAATTATTAGGAAGTCAAAGGTCAATTTTTTATAAAATTGAGATTGGTTACAGGCCTGGAACAAAACAAAAGGCTTATGAAAAATATTTTGTAAACTCTTCTAAGTCAGTAAGCTATTTTGTAACTTGTCACTACTACTGTAGAAAAAGACGTTATAACAGTACTTGTTCCCTTAAGAAAAACACCTGTAAGGGACCAAAGATGATTTAGGTTCCAAAAGGTACAATTTTGAAATAAAAAAGGAGTGCTAAAATGTTAGGGATTTTAAAGGCCAAAACTAACGTTATGAACCCAAAGTTAAATGGATACTAAAATGAACTAGTCGTTATATTATAGGTGCAACAGAATAGAAGCATCAAGGACAATAAAAAATGGTTTTTGAATAGTAGATGATCAAGACATATAACAAAAGACAAGAAGCTATTTCTTCATCTTGACAAAAGAAAAGGAAAGGATGTTATCTTTGGAGATAACACAGAGAAAAATTGTTAAGGATTGGATCGATTGAGGTAAATAATAGCTTAATAAATTATGTCCTATATGTAGAAGGTTTAAAATACAATTTGTTGAGCATATCTCAATTGTGTGATATTGGTTTTAATGTTGTCTTTCTCAAATATGCATGTGATATATATGATGCAAATGATAAGAAAATTCTACATGCTCTTAGAGTTGGTGATGTTTATGTGATTGAGTTTGATTGTGTTATTGTTGAAAATGTCATTTGTTTACAAGCTACTTGTGATAAATCTTGGTTGTGACATAGAAGTTTAGGCCATTGTAGCATGAACCTATTGGTTTCTAATGGCCTAAAACATGTATAATTGAAGTTTTCTTCCCTAAGAAAAACCCCCCGAAGACCATACTTTTCAATAAACTATCTAAGGAAGCAAATGAGCACAAATGGAAGCTTAATACCTTAGCAACTTTTGCCTTGAATTTTGGTGAAGACCAAGCTCACAAGTGTGAGCTCTCAACACTTGAAACCCTCCCTTTTAGCACTCCTATGATTGCCTCATATTGGTTGGAAGGAGAAGACTCAAAATTCAATTATTTTCCTATTATTTTTTATTTAAATAAATCAATATTTATCCAAATAAAATGATAAAATAATGGCCAAGTTATGTGATACAACCAATACCATCTTA
>JAVXUL010003525.1:0-12787 GCA_035590515.1 Trichilia minutiflora | reverse complement strand
ATTTTCTAAGTTTTCAATGGTTCCATTGAAACCATTGTGGAACAATTGGTGTGTGCATGCTTTGGAGGCAATGGGGAAAGCTCCTTGCTTGTTCCAAGCTAAGCCCTACTGGTATGTGTGCTATTTTAAGAGTTTAAATTGTTTCATTTGTTGAAAAATTTAAATACAATGCATAGGGAACCATTAGAGATCCTAGGATGCTAGAATTAGTTTTAGCAACTTACAGTTATAGCATCTGTGGAGGCTGGAACAGGCAAAGGAAAGACTCTAATGGGTAAGTTCTAAGTTAATAGAAGAAGGAAGCTTTGACGATGTAATCAATGGATACCAAGGAGTCTTTCACACTGCTTCTCTCCGATCCAAAGGCATGCATGCATGCATTTTCTATATATAATCTGCAAAGTTTCGTTCATATCATGTGAATGCTTGAGTTTGTACACGTCTTCTGTCACAACAGGCTGAAATCCCAGAACCCTCACTGAAAGGTTCCTGAATGTGCTACGTTCATGTAAAAAAAAATCCATCTTTGAGACGTGTTGTTCTTACCTCATCTTCTTCAACTGTCAGGATAAGAGAGGATTTTGATTCAAAAATACCTCTTGACAAGTCATCTTGGAGCTCTGTAACTTCAGATAACAAAACAATTGCATAATATATTAAGAGTTTGTAAGCTCAAAGTATATATAATAGATCATACTACGAATTTGCTGCTTTTAATTGCTTGGTTTATATAATATTAGCGTTACATTTATGATATGAAACTAGCTATCTAGCTGCTAATACCTCCTATTTGGTTTTATGATCATGATGATTGGCCTGAGCATTGTAAAAGATATGGCATGCTTTATCGAAACCTCTAACTGAGAAAGCTGCATGGAAATTCGGTGGGGAGAATAAGATTGACTATAGTTACAATTCTACCTTCATTTGTCATTGGACCTAGTTTTCTTCCTGATTTATGTTCTACTGCTTCTGCAGTTCTGGCGTTACTCAAAGGTACATTTTGTAGGCTATTGCTAGCTGCAGTTTGTGCTGTGAGTTGGATATATGAAAAGAGATTCATTTAAACAATTAATAAGGTGCAGGAGAAAAAGAGAAATTTCAATGGCATGGAAAGATGGGATTTGTTCACATAGATGATGTAGCACTTTGTCACATCCTTGTTTATGAGCAGCAAGAGTTGTGGGAGATATCTTTTTAGCTCCACTGTCTTGGATAATAAAGAGTTGATATCTTTGTTATCAGCACGTTATCTATGGCTTCCTATCTCACAAAGGTTAGTTTTCTTGTACATAATTAATGTCATTATTGCTAGCTTGCTTATATATAACATATGGAATTCGGTGTTTCAGGTTTGAGGAACTAAACAGACCATACTATGAGTTCAATATCTCAAAGTTGACTAGTTTGGGATTCAAGTTCAAATCTATAGAAGAAATGTTTGATGATTTTGTTGCTTGCTTTGTTGATCAAGGTTATCTAATTTCATCCGTCGAGTCATCGTCTTGGAAGCAAATTCAAGGATATACAAGATTATATAACACCAGTACACGGTACTCGTAGACCATAATAAATGAAGGCTACTTGAAATTGCATTTTAAAGTTGCCATCCTATGAAATCAATCTAAAGTAACCATTAAATTTACAGATTTAAATATAGCTATATGTAATTATACTAGAAATTAATGCTTAGAACGTTAACTACGGCTAGCTATGATTAATAAACAATCACTATTCATCTGTTATTTTGTATGGTTCTGTAAAAGAAAAGGAAATGCAATCAGTCTCTAACACTGGCGTGTGTAGGTCGTGTGTAGGTAGGTGAGAGCACTTGCATATTCATGAGTATGCATATATCAACCACATAACCTTGGCTAGCCAAGACCTACATATCAACATATCCACATGATGTTAATGGCTTGTGTGGCTGCAATTTATGCCACATTTGGTCACTACTGACCTCCCAATAGACATCTTCTGGCCTTATGCTTCAAAACATAACGACAACATGTACACGAGTTTTGTCGCTGGTTTTTGTTCTTCTGACTCAAGGGAATGTACAATCTGAATGCTATTGCATCAGCATAGATAAGAAATTATGATGGGATTTGATGTTGTAAGGTCGAGTTGCTTGCCAATAATTCCAATTAGTTTAGAGAAGAAAACAGAAGATACTGGCTTGCCGGTTCTAAATGACTAGAAGTGGAAACTAGTAAAATAGAGAAAATTCTCGCTATTACTGATCATTCTAGTGCTTGGGAGCATATCTCATTCTTGTGTCATGATTCAAAATTTTCTTATGCATTCGCTATTGGTGTTAGATGTACGTATAGTTTTACAACACCATATCTGAATGCTGTGGTCCTCGTGAGAGTTGGTTTATACTATTGAAAATCAAACACTGTTTTTCCCAAATTTCAAGTGATGGATGGTGAAATCTGCCCCATCGGGATATAATAGCCTCATAAAATCTGCTAATAGATCAATATGTATATATAATAGATGCATGTAAAACAAACAAAAATGGTCACTGTTGCCTAAGCTGAAGTAATTTGATGTGCAGAATATGATGGACGGCTTGAATGTATTTGCAGTTGCGACTCCCTAGTTATGATGAAATCTAAACGTTATCTTCATCTCCATCTTCCTTTCTTCACGGCAACCAACCAAAAGAAGAAACTTCCGTAGTTAACTCATAAATACTGCATAAACAAGAGAGAAGTTAATTAATGGTAAGCAGTTGATGTTCTTCTGTGTCAGTTATATCCTGTGGAAAACCAATGGATTGGCTCCATTATTGCCTAATTGTGTTGAAGCTGGTCTCATTTTTATCTAAATCGTGAGGACTTGCTTCCTTACCAATTCTCTTTCACACTCCAATTTTTTTCTTCCCCTACATAATTTTTCGTTATGAGTTTCAGAGATTCACAGGGCAAAAGCACTGTCCTTGGAAGTTTATTTGTTACATAACTATAAAAATTGCAGAGTTTGGATAACTTTTTGAGTGGAATTGGATTAATGCATATCCAACCATGATTATATCAGACTTATATTTTTCCCATTTCAAGTGTAATCATATACTATGATAAAGTGTTTGAAGCTGTAACTTTCTGTTGTTCTAGGTGAATTATATTCCTTGAATAATTGCAATTTTGGCATCGCTTTGCTCATTCTTTTGACTGTCTGTGCACATTTCATATTATCAACGTCTATTTAAATTGCTATTTGAATGAGAGAGCTCATTATTCAGGGAACAAATAAATATAGCACAGTGTTTGGATTATCAATTTGTCTCTCTTGTCATTTTACTTGTCAAAGAAAGCAGAGAATTTACGAACAGATTCCTTCTTTCTTAGGAAGTAATGCTTTTACCTTTGAATTTTGCTTGTTGAAGCCAGTAGTTGAGTGTTATGTGAGATCTTATGTTACACCATTTTCATCATTTTCCTGACTGGAAGTAAATAACATTCTTGATGCAGCTTCCTCTAAGTACATAATTTGAAAATGAAACTGCCCAGCTCATCTGCAGTAGTCCTAACAAGTGGATGGCATTTGAAGGAGAAAGTGGCAGTAATCCTGTGATAAAAAACTCTGATAAGTCGGAGGG
Organism: Trichilia minutiflora; assembly: GCA_035590515.1. Classification (NCBI taxonomy): domain Eukaryota; kingdom Viridiplantae; phylum Streptophyta; class Magnoliopsida; order Sapindales; family Meliaceae; genus Trichilia; species Trichilia minutiflora. Next base: position 9,180 of record JAVXUL010003525.1, on the reverse strand, counting down.
AACTAATATTGAAAAGAAAGACGGCAATCAAATTTTTACAGGAGCCAGCGTAGCTGCTAGAACTGTAGAATGAGGACTTGTGGTGAAATCGGTTGTAGGAGAAGGTAGTTTCAATGCTATTAATATTGAATTTTTCTTTGAAAGACCTGAAACTCTGTTATGATATACCGTCAATCCAACATAAAGCGTGTTATGATGATATCTTGATTTCAGATGACTGACCAGGGGAAAATTTTTATTTCTTGCATTTACTTGTAAGGTGGAGTTTGATATTGGTTGTTTAGTTTTCACTTTCTTTTCTTTTTTATTTTCTCTTAGTCTATATTTTTTTCCCCCTTGGGTGAACTGATCATTCAAATATCTCGCAGGCCACAGCAGTGCTATTGATTGGTGGGCTCTTGGTAAGCACTTGTCAAACATGTGATGTGATTTCATCACATTATGTGTTTCCCGCTCCTCTTATTTTTTAATTTTAAAAATGAATTCTTGGTTTAACTGGTTATAGATTCAACTAATGAAAACAATAATGCCATAGCTTACATCAGATCAATGTTAGCTTACATCAGATCAATGTTCTTTCTTTAGTGATAGTCTATTTGTTAAAACCATTAGGTTTTCCAATCATAACGTTGTGTGTAAACTCATAATAAATCGATAAAAGGTTTTATTGTAACTATATTGTATAAGAATTAGCCCTACAGGAAATTTATACTCATGTTGCATTGGTATGCTTACTAATAACTCCTTTTTGAAGTTATGCATGTATAATATAGCATACCACCATTTTCATTCTGCAAAAATTTTTCAAGAATGCCTATCATAATTGAAAACTTCTTTCATTTCCACAGATGAGATTCTTTTATTCCGCTTTTTTAGTTATTATGTTCATTTTGAGAATATATGCATCTGTTATCGAATTTTCATATATCAGGTATCTTGTTGTATGAGATGCTCTATGGCCGCACACCTTTCAGTGGCAAAAATAGACAGAAAACGTTTAGCAACATCTTGCGCAAGGACCTCACTTTTCCAAGTAGCATTCCGGTAGAGTCTTTTCTTTTCATTTTATAATGTTTCTTCAAATAAAAATCGTCAAAGTGTCTTAGAAGGCATTATTTTGCTGATGCTCCAGGCAAGTCTGGCAGCCAGGCAGCTAATCAATGCGTTGTTGAACAGAGACCGTAAGTGCCGTTTAGCATCAACCAGTGGTTCCAATGAAATTAAACATCATCCTCTTTTTCGCGGAATTAATTGGCCTTTGACTCGCTGCATGTTAGTACCATGAAAATGATCTCCATTAGGCTATGCAAACAGCACACCTACAGTTCCATGTATTGAATGTCTCTTTTGAACCTGCAGAGCCCACCACCTCTCGAGGCGCCCCTTAAGTTAATCGGAAAAAATCCAAAAGCCAAGGATGTGAACTGGGAAGATGGAGTTCTCGCTAATTCTATTGATATGGGAGTTTTCTTAAGGTTCACATCACATAGATTCATAGATTATTTTTAATTATGATGTTGGATGGATGGGATTTGTCCCTATTTGACTCATTTTTGTTTATGATTTGAATAGGCTGAGGTGTAATCTTAATGCTAAGTAAGCATCAAATCCTCCAAATAAAGGGTTACCCTTAACTGAGATGAGAAGCACGATATTGAAAAGGATGAAACTAGAGCTAAGCCAAGCATGTTGGCTGTTGTTTGATGGGATTCGGTGGAGTTCTTAATCATTTGACAAACATTGTCATCTCTGTCGGTCCCTCTTATCCGTATGTATTCAACACAGAAAACAGCACTTCCATCTTGTGACTATTCTATGTTGTAGACAAGGCTGTAAATATAGATAATACAGCTTTTATCTAACTCACAGAATAAATAAAGCTGGAGTTAGGTAGTAGCTACTACGACTATATTCCACTATCATGACACTTTGGTTAAACGTTGCCATCATGTTTGAAATAAACGTTTCTCTCTCCATCTTTAAGTTTCCTTCTTTCGGATCCTATGAAAACAATGGTCACTTCACTTCACTGATCCAAAAGAACATGACAGCTCCAGCTTCTTGGAAATTTCTTGATGGTATCTATCTGTACTGGATGACACTTCAAAGAATTTAAAAAATAAAATAAAATTTACCTATGCAACTGGTTGCAATCCAAACTACGGCCAAAAACCTTTGCAGAACGTATGTCTTGCAATGCCTTTACAGGAAAAAGGCATCAATCAGCAAAGCTGATGCATCAGCCAAATACATGACATGATTATAAGCAAATCAGACCAGTAATCAAGTGAACAATTTTTGAAAGTACATCCTTCACATCCTTTTCAACCCTAGACAAGGAAATGTAAAAGTAAATTTGATACATAAAGCACTTCAAATTCAACCAACACATTACATGACCATACTTGGCACGTCCTATTTTGTGGCCTGCGCAATTATATTACTTATTGAACTTGCCTGCTCTTTTGCAGTCTCCACCAACGAATCCTACAACTCAAACAATATAAAGCAATCACAAATATAGGAAAACTGACAGCCAAAGGCATTGAGAACAAGAAAAAAGCAAATACCTGGGCAGCTATTAGCCGTGCGACTGTTTTCTTGCTCGACTCTTGAAGTTCACCAGCAATCAAGATCTCATCCAATATATAATAGGCCTGGAATATAAACAGCAATTAGTGAATAAAGAAACAGACTTTCAGATCTATGCAGCATATAATAATCCCTGCTAAAGAAGAAAAGTAGACTTAAATACTTAGGCAAACATGTCCAGCCACTTATTGTAGTCAATGTTTACAATATATTGGAGTCTTTAATGAAAGAAAAATCCTGACTATTAGATAAGCTTATCGCATGTACCTTATGAAAGTTGAAGATCAGGTCCAATTCACAAACCTGGAGGCAAGAAAAAATTACACAGTAATCAGTTTTTAACACAATCAAATGGACAGTATGCATGATTGAATGGTGATACAATGATAATTAGTAGTTCACTTACACTGCCAAAGTATCTGTCAAGGATCTCCACAAAATGATGGATTATTTCAAGGATCTCTAATTCATTGTCATCCTGATCAATGGACATGCAGAAGTAGAGACTAGCATATCTGCATAACAAATTCATTGGAAACAACTCCGTCAGTTCACTCGTTAACAATGAAACATATTTATTGCAGAAGTCTATCTACAGCAAAGTAAACAAAAGTGACATTTGAGCTTTACCTTTTATAAACAACCTTGTATCCTCTCCATTCCACAAAATTACAGAGCTTTGGTCCACGTGTCAGAATCACACCACTTAGCTCACGGATAACCTTCTCAGAAATGCATCGATTTCAAAACACATAAGCTTTGAAGAATTATAGACAATGGTAACACAAAGATCAAAGATCTAATAACATGGGTCTTTGACTTAAATATTAAGTAAAATCTTAAAACATGCGAAAGCTAAGATCTTAATGAAAGAGATTTGTGAGCCATACCTTAGTTCTTTCCTTTTGTGAATAAGGAGAATACCATTTTGTCAACCTTACTTTTCCTTGTCGACTAATAAGAAGGACAAAGTGAATCTGTAGTGCATACACAACCAAAATTATAAAGCAGAAGGAAAACAGAAAGTTGAGATTATCTACATGTTAGAGTTGGTAACATAATGTTAACAAGATAAAAGGAACATTATAAATAAAAATTACTTCTCTTCTTCATCAACTTCAATTCGGGGCCCTAAATAATTATGTTTATTCAGGCTCCATTTATTTTTTATTAAATTTTCGGGAGGGTATTTGTATAGTTGATAGGTAAGGTAGCTATTATAACGCAATTGTTGTAGCCTTGTGGACCGCTAATTCACTCTTTTATCTTCTTTGCTTCCATTCTAATAATATTCTTCTGTTTCCAAAAAAAAAAATTACTTCTCTTTTATGGTTATTAAAGCTTTCCTTAACAATGTATCTATTTGGATATGCAGCAATAACAATTACAGCAAAAGAATCCAAGAATACTAACAAGATAGTATTTAAAATCCACCTAATCTATCTGTTTTACGCTATTATATATATTTTGAGAATAAGTCTTTTCAGGAGACACAGGAGAACAACCAGATTCAACCAGACTCAAGAAACCTTAATCTTGGAAACTTAGGTTGAATACTTTGAAGCATTTCAATTTTACTACTTTCCACTGAAATTCTTTCATTAGCCATGTCAGGAAACAACAACATAAATCAAGGGCATCTTCCTAGATATGCCAAAAGATTAATTTTCATACCATGGACAAGAAAAACAGAGATCAATAAGCTGGTTCCCAACTAAATGGCTCCTTTCTAATCTATGGAGTTCCCACACCCACTAGTGTTCTCTCAAACACAACCCTGATTCACCAATCCATTCAACCAGATTGTTCCATCTATTGCCTATCTAAAATGACAGCATGAGACTTCTTAGAAAATAATTTACAGCATTATGCTTTACTGAGTGACCAACTTAAATAATTGAACTCCACAGTTTGGAATATTAATTGTAAAAATCAGCTAAAGTTTACACATTAAAGAAACAAAGTATCAAGACCGCATACTTGTCAAAGGGAAACTAGACGTATTCTGACATCGATCATCTAAGAGCAAACTTATGTTTAACCTCCAAGATCCTAATACACAATTCATCTAAAAATGCGATTCTGAATAAATTTGAAGCTAATAAAAAACAGATGATAAACATGATTTCACTCCATAGATGTGACAGATCAAACAGCAACAGAGCAAAAATGCAATATAATCTGAAGTGAACATCGATACAGGAACAATTCAGCTACTAAACAGAAATTGTGAAGTTAACAGCTACTATAATCTAAATACTAATCAAATAAAAGGTTGAATGAAGTTGTTTTGAAAGAAATAAGTAGATCTACAAAATGGCACGCAGCTTAACAGAAAACGAAATCGATGACGAAATTCAGATAAAATATAAACTGAAACAGTAAAAGGAATTGCAAATCAGTAAATCAAAGATGAATCTCGGTTACCATGGTTTTGTGTTTGACGATGAAATCCCCGTAACCAATACGTTATGCAATTCTTTTATTAGCAAAAACTAAAGAAATTTACAGACAGAGCCGATTTGCCTTTGTGGATGGACGACAATAAGAGGGCGATGGTGAAATTTTCTCAAGGAGGAATCGTAAAGCCACCTAATCATTTCTCTAGTTATACCCTCACAATGTGGCTTTAGCTGAGGTCCTTCTGAGGCCAAGTTTAGCCCGAATAAGAAAGCCCGGGAAAAGCCTGACCCAACTGTATTGATGAATAATCCCAACTGACCCCTAATATTTCTTAGAACACCAACTTAATTGGACGGGGACTCCACTTTAGTCCTCTATTGTCCATGAGATCAATGATCATCGACCTATTTTAAATTATTCCTACTTGTGTGTATATAATTTCGAAGAGTGGATGTGGCAGTATTCATTGACATGATCTTAAAGTGTCTAAGGCTCACAAGAATGATGCAATCGTCCATCATTCAGAGCATAAAATTGTTCATAATTTTGAGGTAAGTTGCCTATCAGCTTTCTGAATATGGACTAATTAATTGAATCGAGATTGAGATTGACTTTAAGATTTATAATCAATTCATCAAGCTTCAGGCCCAAAACAAGAAACATTTGTGGCGCACTCAACCAAATCCATTCATCTATCACATCACTAGGTATGTCAAACTGCTATAAGTCGACATCATAAGCATCGACTCTCCCTCTATTGGATTTGCTAAACTAGTAAACTGCCATAGCAAATTAGTTGATTTCATAAAAAAATATATCAAGCTATTACATCTTCTGTTTCTTCAAAACAAGTAAATAACATCTGGCAAATTAGCTAGCTATCATTAATTCCACTCTCCATCCATTTACAGTAGTGGTAGATCCGTCAAACGGATCAGTCCGATTTAATTCAGTTCCATATGTTATGAATTAGTTTTAAGTGAATCAGGTCCAATAATTTATTTATTATGTAGATTAATATTTTATTAATTTTAATTCAATTTATGAATTATCAAACGAGTTTATTCATAAATTAATTTTAAGAAATTAAAATTTTAAAAATATATAAAATAAAAAAAAATAAATTATATTAATTATTAATAAATATAATATCTTAATAATAATAATAATAATAATAAATCTATAATTTAAATATAACATAGATTAACTATATTATAACTTGACATATAAAAATTTTAACAAATCAAATAAAAATTTTATCAATAATTATAAGTCCAAACACATAATTTTAAATATCAAATCTCAATATCATCAATTCCAATACAATTCAATATTAATAAATAATAAGTCAAATACCATTCTTAACATCCAAATATAATCAATCATCATCCAAATATAAAGGCAAAAAAAATTAGATTTAATTTTTTTAATTAAACAGATTGACCTGTGGGTTAAATAAATTAACCCATTTAACCCATAGGTTAAACAGATCGAACTAAGTAGGTCTGCAATTGAATGGATCAATTTTATTTAAGTTTTAACCCACCTAAATGATAGGTTAAATGAGTTGATCCGCAAACTGTTGACCCGTTTGATAGGTCTAATCATACTCCTTGCATCTAAAATACTATAAAAAAGAATAAGACTTAGAAATCAAAACTACTGCAATTAGATAAGTGAAAGATAATTATCATAGTTTGCATGGGAAGATTTAATGTTGATTAAGAGAAACGATCTACAAAGTAGATAGGTAAATTGATTACAGTCCATATATCTTTCAATGCAATTCATGTGGAAAACATGCCCACAGCGACTGAGTCTACTCACAACATCTTGGATTTCAAACTCCATCAAGCAAAGGGAGCATATTTCTTCCATTTTGTTGTTATTGTTGCTACTGTAGTTCTTGTCCAAATCTTCAAACCTACTAACAAAAAGGTATGGTGTGAGCTGAGAGTTCTCCTCCGACTGATATTTGAGATTGAGTATTTTACAAGTAACACTCTTCAATCTAAGTAATGGGATCAGAATATAAGTGATGAAAATAATGGCTGTTGTGGAGAAACGAGACTGAGAATGCACTAAAGAAATCATTGTATTTACTGCTTTTAGTTATAATATTTACTAGAGTTGAAAATGATAGTTTTGTTACGAAGACAGAAGGACGATAGACCAAGTCCTTTATATAGACCATGTAAAGAAATCATTAAAGTGGGTGATATGTAGGATTGTATTTTATGATGAAAGGATACTATAGTTAAAAAGTTATTATAAATGATAAAAATGGTAAAAGGATACAATTGTTCATTAAACAATTGTATCCCAATTTAACTAATAAATCATCCAAACCATAGCTATATTATTTATCTATAAATAGGCAAGTAAAGTTAATATAGTTGTAATGTAAAGAATGTGTAGAAGCTTAGTACTCTAGATAGAGAAATTAAGCATATTTTGATAAATTTTTGAAAATATATTCTACGTTTGAGTTTTGGATGTCTCTATATGCAACAATTAATTTTATGATAATTTAAACGAATTCCAACAATGGTATAAGAACCTGAAATTTGCAAAGACGTCTTCAAATTAGTGAACCTTCTTCAATCATTTTTGTTATTAATTTGAATGTTATTTTGAACTTTTTCTTTTTTTATATGTGTTTTACTCATCAATAAGAATCCAAGGGGATTAGAATTGCCAAAATTGGAAGTCGAAAACTACCAAAAGATATAAATTTCAGACAATTGTCAAGCTCATGTGATAAGGTTGAAAAATTGTGGAGCCCACAAGTACCACAAGGGTCTGACCCAGTTCAACCTTAATTGAACCTGATCCAACCTTGTACCGATCCAATTCGACTCTAACCCATTCGATCCTATCCAAACTTGATTCATACAGCAACTGGTTTGATCCACTTCCAATTTTGTTGAATTGATTAAATTTCTCAAACTCTGTTCAAGGCTTAAACTAGCTTCAATCGAACTAAAATTTGTCAACCCAAGGTTTTCTGGCATGTCGGATTGATCTTTGTTCTCATAACTAAAATTTGCATACCAAGTTTTTGATAAAATATCTAAAGGATGTGTTGATTGATGAATTAATAATGAATGACTTGAGATATTTTAAAGCATGAGTTGTGGGATTCACAGACCATTGTGTTGCTGTATGTATAAATGATCGAGGCCAATGAGACAAACTATGATTATGAGTTGTTATGTATGATATTTATGATATGATTATTATAGATTTTACGATTGCATAAGATACTGATTACTGAATAATGTTATTATTTTCAATGACCTTTATTTTAGTTTAAATATTTTATGTACATCAATTGATGTAAAGAAATAATGATAAGTGAAACATGTTTTTATGTTTAAATAGAACTAACTAAATTATATCTAAACTTTCAAAGGTTATTCTAATATGTTCTCCCTTATGTGTAATTCGAATTTTGAATATAGTTTAGAAGGTTATGAGTGTGTGTGTGAGTGTGTGTGTATATATATATATATATATATAATAGTTGGTAAGGTTAGAATAGTCTTAGGAATATCGATATAATGGTTTTGTGAGTGAGTGATAATAATGGTTCGTTCTTTATGTTTTTATGTTATGTTCATATTTGTATGGGTATGAATGGAATACGACCATGATTTTTGAGAATATTAGAGATGCTTTGAAATATATATTAATTATGTAAGAGGCATACATATATGTATATATGTTGTTATGTTATAACTTACTGATATCCCATGGGATTAGAATTATATAGATATGATGGAATTTTTATATTATAAGTTTTCATGTGATGAAAAGGTGTAAGGAATGATGATTATGTATACTCTTATGAAAGGAACGATAAAGTATTAAGAGTTAGGTCCCGTACATATGCTATTATGATATGATTAAAACGGCATTATAAAAAAAATTAATATGTATAAGGTTATATGTGATTTATAAATGGGTTATAGTATAAGTATCACACCCGTGATTGTACCTCCAGGGCATAATTGTAACTTCACCGCATATTTACTGTTCATGCATTTGCATCCATGATGCATATCGATAGTTTATTCGTTTATTCTTGGGAATACTTGGCCTCTGGTTGACTAAAAAGAGTTTATGTGAGAGTATGTTGGGACCCCGTTGGTGATTTTCAATTTTCGGAAAGGGTTTAAGAGG
>JAVXUL010003504.1:0-12789 GCA_035590515.1 Trichilia minutiflora | reverse complement strand
GATTTTGCCAACAATGCTCACAGGGGGGTGATTAGATTTTATGCAAACTTTAGGGGGGAATTTGGAATTACCCCTATAAACTAATAATAACAAAATAGTTAAAGAAAATAACAATGTAACCGATGTAAAAATTAATGTAATTTATCTATCAAATCTAGACTTATCAAATGAATTGGTTCAGTTTGGTCTATTATAGGTTAGTCTTAAATGGATCGAATTGAGTTAATTTATTTATTATATGGACTAATATTTTATCAATCCTAATCCGATTTATGGGCTAAATGACCTAAACAGATTGACCCGCGGATAGATTTTAAGAATTTAAAATTTTAAAAATATATATATAATTAAAAAATATATAAAATATACTAGTTATTAAAAAATATAATATGTCAATAACAATAATAAGTTCATAATTTAAATACAACATAAACTAATTATATTATAATTTGATATATAAAAATTTTAATAAATCAAATAAAAGTTTCATCAACAACTATAAGTTTAAACACATGATCTCAAATCTCAATATTAATAAATCTAACATCACTCAATATTAATAAATAATAAATTCAATATCATTATTAATATTTAAACATAATCAATCATCATCCGAATATGAAGATAAAAAAAATTAGATTTAATTTTTTTAATTAAACTTGACTCGCGTGTTAAATGAATTAACCCGTTTAATTTGCAGATTAAATGGACTGGACTAAATCGATTTACAATCAAACGAATCAATTTTATTTTGATCCTGGGTTAGACGAACCAACCCATAGATTACTGGCCTGTTTAACAGATCTAATCAAATTATTGTCATACTTCTTTAAGAAGAAATATATTTAATAAGATTTTCCTATTATAATTTTAATATTTCATAATAAGATTTTTGTGTTATAATTTGAAAAAATAGTTATTTGAGGATATTAACTATGACAAAATAGTTAAAGAAAATATTAATTGTATTCAAGGTAAAAATTATTGTAATTGATCTATTAAATCACTGCCATACTTCTTTAAGAATAAATATATTTAATAAGATTTTTCTATTATAATTTTAATAGTTATAATAAGATTTTTGTGTTATAATTTCAATATTTCCTCGAATTAATTGCTTTAAGATCTAATTAAGCTTACATAACATTTAAAAACACGAATATAATATCAAGTAAATAACAAATTATATCATATGATTGCAAAGGAGTCGAGGACCTCACGTATCTAAACGATAATACCCTTCCATTTTTATTTGTGCCTCACAACGGCCATTTTTCAACTTCACAAGCTCCTTAGTAATTACATGAATGAAGACTTTCTTCACAACAAATCCATTATGTCTTTTGGAATAAAACTATTAACCGTTCATGAATAACTTAATTACATTTATTTATATTATATTATATTAAACAGCAAACACACAAACATATACATCTAAATTGATTAATATATATATATATATATGATTGATGCACTATTATATATATACATATGATTGATGCATTATTATACATATGTATATTGCAACAATCATTTGGAAAAAAATATTCTGATGGGTCAAGCATACATGTTATGAAAATGTATAATTATTATAGAAATTCGTTTTAATTTTAGAATATTTTAAAATAAATTTGCATGGAGAGTGATATCTCAACCACCACCTAAAGGCAAGTTGTTGACGAGGGACAAAGGGTGAAGAAGTTTACTTTGACTGGGAGTACATACTCCTCCTCCACATTTTATTCTTGTGACAAATTCTATGTAATGTATGGATGTGTTGTGACTCATCCTTATCCTCAATATCTTCTTAATTTTTAATAATTAATCAAACATTTGTGTTTCATTTTGAAGCATCATGACATAAATTCTTATTTAATTTAATTAACAAACTAATTTTTCTTCAACACGTCCACTTAGCAAAATTATACTTGTTCTGAAATCATACAACATAGATATTTTGCATACATATATTCTAGATTTTCTCGATTGTTTCTTGTAATTGACTTTCAATTGTCGATTAGTATTACATCCGACGCTAAGGAACGTGCATTATATATCGATGACTATAAATAATTGAGCAACAAAGTTTATTAGTGTCAAGGAAAAAAATTTGCAAGTCATGAATCATGATATATATAGAAGATAAGATATTAATTAATTAATTCAAGTATTTTCCTCCTCAAAACTTATAAATAATTACAATTAATCATATTCCACCTTTGTGTAACAATAGCTTCTAATATATATTGAGTCAGTTAATTACTTTGCAAACAATAATAAACTGAAATTTCAAGTCCTTGTGATAGATCTTGGAATGAATATGCTCATCAACACAATTCTTCTTATTTTATTTATGAAAAGGAATTAGTAATTACCATTCATCATAGAAGTTAAACAGAAGATTCTTACAGAATAATAGCTTAATCACATTCATATAAATATGTCATTATATAAATAATAAGATTAATGTTAGGATTAAAATTTTATACAAATTGATATGATAATGTTATATTATTATTGCTATTTATTTTACATATTTTATTATTTTAAACTTTTGTGATTTTTTCTAGTATCCCTGTCAAAATATAAAAGGTAATGTAGAGCAATTTTATTCAAGTTCATATAAAATTTTTTTGTGTATACATATATAAAATAAAATAAAACCTAGGTGGTCCTTCGGTTAGGCAGATGCGGTTGTAGTGGAGACCAAGTAGGGTACTATTCCACTTCATGCGTTTTGCCTAACCTCTTCCTTTATTGTTAGTATTTTTTTTTTATGGTCATACAAGTAAAGGTCACTTCATACGTGTACAGCGCTACAGTTTATGAAGAAGATGACATGATGAAGAAGAGGAACAAGCGCAATTAATTAAAATTGAAGATGATAATAATATTATTATGTTCTGAATAAAATGAACATTCAAATCGGACGCTTGTCATTGTCTGTGTTTTTGGTCGAGCAATAATTGAGATCTCGCTTCATCTCTGGATAAACATAAAAGATAAAGCAAAGTTTAGCTAGCTTGAATGATGCCATCATCGTTTGCGATAAAGAATGAGTCAATTATACAGAAATTCTTTATCTATTTTGCCCTAAAATATCAAAACAATTAATCTGTCATAAGATGTCTGATGGGATTGTAAGATAATGGACCATGTAAACAAAAAATTTGTGTTAAAATTGTGAATTGAAAACTTCCTACCTATTTTTCCATTGTCATTATTATTATTCATATTTCGACAAACTTCCATCTTTTATTCATACCCATGTGGGCTCATCCGTTTGAAGAGAATTCGATCACAATTGAAAAGAAATCTTAAAAACATTATGCGTAACTGTGCACATTTTCAAAATTATACATGTCACTTAGCCTGACATTTTTACAGGGATAGAATAGTTAAGTTGACCATTCTCGTCCCGTTAAATATTGTGCTTGAATCTTGTAGACCAATACAATTAGTGAAGTTAGAAAATAACAATAAGTCTGGCTTTCTTCGAAGGAAAGTAATGGAGCAAAGGGCGCGTGGATTCAATTAATGCATTTTTCAATGGGAGAGTTGAGTTCCCTTCCCTTTCAAAAGCTTAAATTTGAAATTAGAATTGGACAAATGACAATTACTTCCTGTCGGGGGGATGAATCATATTTATTTATTTATTATCCTTTTTCCACATTGATCGAAACATGAAAATGGAAGATCATGTTAAAAGATAGAACTATATATGTGGTCAAATTTGGCACATATACACCTAATTGATTGTCCATCCTTTCCTTTTCTCGTTATTTCTTACCCCATGAAGAGAAAACACCATCTCTTGCTTTAATTTTCTCATCTTCTCTCTAACAATTGATGCGAACGAATTCATATTATTAATTGTAAAACCATCAATGTGTTAATCTATAGCTCTCTGTGTTTATCCCATTCACAAATTTTCACTTTTTATAATTATCAGACTTAATTTTGATTCTAAATATTATTTCTTAATTAGTCCACAAATTATAATTTTTAGTTCAAATGATCTTTGTTTGATTTTTTCTTACCAAGTAATTTAGACATGGGTTGATCACAAATTCATCCTAAGGTTTAACATTTTAATTAATAAATTATATGATATAATTTGCGTGATTTTTATTATTATTATAATACGTTAATCATTGTTAGACTATTAGCTGATAAAAGAAATGGATTGATCGCGACAAAATTTCTTTAACATATGTAATGATAAATACATAGTATGTAGTGTTCTTGGACTATATTTCTTTAACATATGTAATGATAAATACATAGTATGTAGTGTTCTTGGACTATATTTCTCGCTCTTTGTAATTGTAACTAAATTAGTAAGATTGATTTCATAGTGTTTCGATAATTTTTCAAAGTTCTCTAAATCTTTCCATACTCCGTATAAATTGCTGTAAGCTCCCTAGCTTTCTGTTGACGTGAATCTGAGAATAAAAACTCTCTCTCTAAGTTTTTCATTTCTTGTTTCTCCCAAACATCTTCATTAATTCTAGTACAATTCTTTGAATTCTGACTTATTGTTTATCATAATCAATATTATACCATCCATGAGTGTACTTAGTAGTGATAAATTGAATTTGAGATATATTGTTTGAACATATGTTTTGGGTTCGATTTTGACCAGTCGTTCATGATTTAAACGGGATGTCTGAATAGTAATATACTAAGTTAGTATCTCTTTAAAAATTAATCGGGTCCGGATACTCTGAGTTATCCAAAAAATAATCAATATTATAATTTCATTAGTCATTTATGATTTAAATTGTATGTCTGAGTAATGATATGCTCACTTAGTATTTTTCTAAAGATTAATATGAAGAAATTGGTCAATCAGAACGAAGTCCAAATTCTTTGAGTTATCCTCAAAAAATAATCAATAATACAATCTCACCATTAACTTAGTATTACTACTATTCTTTTATTTATAAGTTAAACGGTTTAATTTTAAGTGATGTGCAAAATAAGTTAGAAACGCGTCATTCAGATCACGGAGCATGTTTGTATATCTATATACTTTTATATTGATGCCAATATGCATCAACGTCAATTATTTGCATATCATATTTTAGATCTTCATGATTTAACTAATATACCTATGAATTTGTAGGGCGTTGATTGATGACGGGATTTTGAGAAGCACAAGTCCAGTTCACAAAATTGGTGATGGCATTAATTGAATGTCATTTACTCTTGAGCAAATTACTTTTTCGGAAATTTGGATATTACTCTATAATAATAATTTTTTTTTTTATAAATTTGACACGCTTAAGTCTCGTCTTGCTTCGTGCACATCTTTAACTTGAACACAGATAGACATTAAAAAAAGATATTTTGCTTAAATTACTCTAAATCACAAAATCAAGCTCCCAAAACACATTATAATAATTATTAGTTATCAAATTTTAGAAATAATATATAATATCAATTTATTTGAATTTATTTATTAGTGAATTGTGAATATATGTTATACTAATTGATGAATCACGGTCGGCTTGCCACGAATGAAGGGTTCCTTTAAAACAAATCTCAACTTAGGAGGCAAATAAGTTTCGACAAAAAAGAGGGGAAGAATAAAGGGGGCGTATAACCTTATCTCAAAGTATTAAAGAAAAAAAATCTAATAAAATTGGTAGCATGAGTAATCCATCTGTATTGGAACAAAATGTGCTCAACCTCACCATCAGGTTCCGATCAGCAAAGAAATGTATTTATAAAAGATATAACATGCTCCATAAAGAAATTCTATGACTAATTTTAAAAGTAAATTAAAAGTAGGACTAATATTTAATAATCATAGTTAATATATTATCTAATAGATTATCATTACTAATTATGATTTAGGAAAAGGACATACACTCCCTATAAAATTTGGTCCATGCACAATTTAATTCTATTGATATCAAAGTTTTAATGCCGACCTCAATTTGTTAAAAAAAATTGTTAGTTTAAATTATTTTTTATTTTTATTATAATTAAAGTAATATTTTCTTATAGTCATTTTGAGAATTAAATATATTAAATTCTCTTTATTTTGGTTAAAATTCATAGAATAAACTAAGGAATGGATACCTCTGTGAGCATCTTTCAAATACTAGAATTAAAGAGTATGTATTTTTTACTAGACTTTTAGAATATAAATATCCTTTACCCTTATTATTTTGTTAACTCAATTTGATATTATATTACCTCAAACTGTCAATATAACAAGATGTCACTTCCTGCTTTGTGAAATATCTGTAGAGAGAATCGTTAATTAAAACTATCATCACATGTACTATGGCTTCCCTTTGTGATGGCAATTTGTTGACGAGAGTTAATTTGCTATTTTACTTTTATCAAAACATCAACAAACCCATGTTAATTTGCTGTTCAAATTTTAAAATGTTATGATTCAGATTTATTAATTTGGATCTATGATGAACTGCAAACTTTAATGCTTTCCACTATGAGATCATCTCCTGTAAAATTATGTCAAATAATCACTAAAGTATACCTAAAATTTTTTGAAGTATAAAGGACAAACAAATAGTATATATATCATCTTGAGTCAATCCCATTTGTAGACTTAAACGTATATATGGTAGACATGCGAAAGCAAACAACTAGTCCACTTGTTGCTCGTGCAGAGAAATGCTACTTTGTTTTTGTGCCATCGTATAGTTTGTACCAATAATACGAGAAATGAAATAAATAGTGTAAAAACTATACATAAACAGTTAGTTCAATTTAGTACCATCCATGCATGCTTGTTAGTTCTAATTTAAAACAATTCATGAAAGCATATTATCAGGATCAAAAGAGGGACCAACAGGAAGCTACAGCCTAATTTATGTGACACATATTGAATATATATGTGTTTATGATCAGAATACAAAGAAAACAAGCTAAAGGCAATTTGATGTGTTCGGTCCTTAGCTATCATCTCTAGTGTCTAGGGCGGTTGGTACGTGGAGAGTGGTCTCCTCCATGCCGTACGCGTATGGATAATTGCTTCTTAATTTCTTGCCATATACGCAGTGCATGTTATCTCTAGTCAAAGGACATGAACACTCATTTCAACCATCACATGGCTGTTGTGTAAGAGAGACAATTTCATGCCGTTGCATGTATATCTTACAAATTACTGAGCGGATGATCGTTTTTAGTCAAGGTTATAAAGATTCTTGTCTAATCTCACACGTCTGTTTTAGAAAGGCCAGCTTGTAGCTAGGGCAAGTTTTTTTGTGGGTGGGTAGGTGGTGGGGTGGTGGGGTTGATGGACATTTTGCATCCAATTCTATGCATGATGCCAAACTTCGGATGCCGATGTTTACAAATTTCTTATCTAATCTCACACGGATGTTTTAGGAGTCTATTCATTATAGCCTAATTGAATTTAGTTTGTCTGCCAAGAAGACAATTTGTACGGTTAGCGTGTGGAAATGAAAATTATTGGTGTTCTTTTTAGTTATTGTACAGACTTGAGAACCAATACTTTTCACCGTGATACTCAATTTTTTCACCTAAATTTTAAGATCATATTTTTTTTAATAATTATTATATATCTGAAATTTCATTTCACCCGACTAACAATTTAAAAAACAAAGATATTTAAACCATTAATATTTGATCAAAATGACATTTTAATTTCACTAAATAAAAAAATATCTATTTACATCCACATTTGTTATTTTTTAAACATTTTTGATGTAATTAATTTAGTTTTTATTGATATTAATTATTAAAATTTAAATTTTACAGTTTATAAAATGATAAGGTTAATTTTTATAATAAAGTATTAAAAACGTTTAAAATTAAAAAAAAAAAACGTAGGTAGACAAATGTAAAAATGAATATTTTTTATTTAATTGAATTAAATTGTATTTTTAACTTAATTTTAGAGATTTAAATGTTCATTACCTAATTTTATCAATTGAATTAACATCGAGATTTTAGTTCTTTCCGTGTGAATTGCATCCTTCTCTAAATTTAGAAAATATATCTCTAAACTAAATTTAATTTAATCTCAAAAAATCTTGATAACACTTACCCCATATATATATATATGTATATATGTATATATGTGCGTGTGTGTGTGTAGATAGAATTTCTTTGATTTAAAGTTTTTAATTTGATTCTAAAAATAAATTTTTATTCATTGATTTATGTGATCCTATTTTTAAGTTGTCAATATTAAATATTATTTTTAATTTTATTTTTAAATTGCATATATTTAAGAATTAAGAATTTATGTGAATAATTAAGTTACAATTTTAAGTTATATTATTAGATATTATAAAAACCAAAAAAAATTTAGTTTTCTTTGAAATATCTACTCTCTAAAAGTTCGCACTTAATTGCTCCCACCTATTTTTAGAGTTGATGTCCAATAGTTTTCTTTTAAATACTCCCATCTTTTAAATGTGAGCATATATATACAACTAAAAACCTTATTAGTAAAATTTTAGATTCACTTAAATGAGTATTTCTATTTATCTTAAAATTTTTATTTCAAAATATATTTTCAATGAGATGGCAAATAAACTAACATACACTTATTAGATCGTAAATTTTTATAATTTTTAAAGTTTATTATTATATTTTTTTTATTATCAAATAAATGAATGCCACTTATTTAGAATGGATTTTGGAACAAAAATTTGGGAGTAAATAAGCTCACAGTTAAAAAAGCAGGTGTATTTGGCAATTCTCATTTAGCATTTTCACGGGTATGATTTAAATTATAGGATAGAAATTGTCACTTCTTAATTTTAAGAATCGATTCACTAAAAATATATTCTATTAATTAGAAAATATTTTAAGGATACGTAAGATATTTAAAAATTTGTTTTCTAATTAATTTTTAATTATATCAAAATTTTAAATATTTTAAATTTATTAACAGTACTAAAATCAAATATAAAGCATTGTCTGGTTCCAATACAACTTAAATCAAATGAAATCATTTTTAATACATAATCAATCAAATAAAATAAAATATATAAAATAATTCAATAAACTATTAAATTTATTTAATACAAATATTCTTAATAGAACAAACATGCAACCATTTGAGTCAAGTACCTGACTCATAAGGAAAACTCTAATGGATACTATCATGCCTATCACTTGAATGCACTATTTTGAAATGTGAAAAAAAAACTGGGTGAGTATTAAAAAATATTCAATGAGTCGATAGGAAAATAACGTATTAGAATCCTTATTTAAAGCTATATTACTAAATCTCATGTGATATACAAAAAAAAAAAAAGTCCTCATCTCATGAGTAAATTAATTATCAAATATCAAATTTCAAAATGAAAGTATAAACTACTTTGTAGCCTATTGGACAATCTTCACCTCATAGAGCTGATTTGTGGCCTATTAGATTTCTATCTCTAAGAAAATTCTCACCTTATAGAGATAATAGATAATAGTATGCTAGATGTTATTATGTAAAATACTCGATGGTTTATTGGATTTTCATACCTAGAACAATCCTCACCTCATCGAGTATTATATCCAGTTCTAATCACACACAACCTAACTAAAAAGTAATGGTAGACAAGGCTAAAATCATCAATAAAATAATTTTTTAATCAAAAAACTAAAAAAATCTCATACTCAGCCTCCTCGCCTAAACCATAACATATGCAAAACATTCCATAAACCAGCATAACTTATAATAAAATAGAATAAGCCTTTGGCCCGAAACACATATATAAACAACATATCAAAATCATTGTCTAAATCTACTACAAATAAGGAAACCACATCATAGTTTTCACTGAATCAAGTTATCATTACTTCTCAATATAAATTATATAAAAGCTTTTTATTTCTTTATAACATATATAAAGACATATAATTATTTTCAAATAATATTTAAAGAAGAAAAGAGAATAAGAAAACATCCACTCACACCTACGAGACAGAGAATCACTCTCTTAATAATTTTCTCGCAGCAGCGATCTTCAAACTACATCATCTATGCTTATAACGGACACATATATAATATAACATTAATAATCATTTCTCATAACCATAATATGTCATGCATGAAATATGCTTAAGGATACCTCATTTGATATCAAAACTATTTATGACTGTTCTAATTCGATTCATTACTCAAATTATTGAATCCCTCTCATTTTTTCAAAATCGAGTCTAAACCAAAACAAATGGATATTTGTTATACTCATTTAACCTCATTCTATCTATATTCATAGAGATAATACTAAATTGAAAATTATATGAAAATCCCTAATTGAACAATAATCGAGGTTTATTGTATATTATACCTAAATTTCTAAGTTCGCAATCTCAATAATATACCAACAAACACACGTACTCTACATCTTAATTAATATGAATAAACTTCGAATTAACTCAATTGGAGTCCAATTTAAAAGTGAACATATAGTAATCCCAAGAATTAAACGCACTAAATCATATAATAAACATATTAATAGGGTTATAAAATTTATTAAATGGTTGAAAATAACCCTAAGAAGTTTCACTCTTTAAGAACCATTGAAATTGCTTCATTGTAAATAGTAAATCCTAACATTTCTTTAGCTCTTCGAGTCCAAATCTTTGTCAAAACGATAAAATGAAGTATGCTCGATATAGAGAATGATAAGCTCTAGTGATCTAGTACAAGAAACGACAATTTAATTGACTGAAAATTAAAAAGGAAATGGGAGAGACAAAAAGAAGCGAAACAGAAGGAAGAGGAGAAGAGAGGGGGAAAGAAAAGAAGAAAGAAAATTGAGTTTTCTTTTGCTATGCACCCCATATATATAAATCTCAGGAAAATTAGCAGAATGTCTTTAATAAACAAACGAAAATAAAAATTATTGAGGATAAAATCAATATTTTTACGAGATTTTCGATTGATTTGATTAAACAAATTGCTCAATTTATTTTTACTGAATCTCATTTCATTCGAATGACTCTTTACTTTGTTCAGCCAAAATTTTTATATTTCTCTTAAAAAAATGGTGGCCATTCGTCCATTCAAACGAACATGCATATCGTTCGATTGAATTTATTCGTTTAAATGAATTTTGATTCATTTGATTAAATTCTCCTGCCTTCTTTTGTTCAATTAAATCCTTCGATTCATTTTACTGAAACTTTTCATTTGAACGAATCCCCTAAATTGTTTAAACAAATAGCTCATCAAAGAAAAGATTTTAAAACTAACTTCTCAACTTCATTTCTAGTTTATTCTATGTCTAATTTCAAGTCAAATTCTTTCTAAAATCGCTCGAAATAATCATTATTAAGTCGTTGTAAGAAAATAACAAAAATATCCTTAAAAAAATAAAATAACTAAAATATCTTTGTATCAAAAATATGAGATTTACAAAAATACGATGTAAATTAAATCCCATAGGTGCAATGATATATGAATGAGTTGATTGTGGATTAAACCACTTGTATCAATTTTAGACATTATAAATTTTTATTTTAAATAATAATAACATTATTGATTTAAAATTTTTTTATTTTAAAATGGAACCTTAATATGGCAGGTGAATTGAATGCACTTATTAAATGATAATTTTTATATTATTTATTATATCAAATAAATGCATACCATTTCATTTAAAATGTATTATTTAAGTGAAAATTATGAGATGGGTAAGATTACTTTTTAAAATAATGTTACATGTATCAATATCAAATGAAATATATATCCTCATAATTTTCAAATTTATTTATTAAATAATTCTATAAGTAAAGTTGTTCATAGCAAAACTCTTGTCCCAAAATTATATTTCAAATGAGATTGTATATATTTATTGAATTGTTTAATGACATAATAAATAACTTTAAAAATTATAAAAATTAACTATCCAATAACTCACTTGCTATATTATTTGAGTTCTGTTTTGAGATTAAAAATTTAAAAAGAGTAGAATTATTATTATTTTACGATTCAATAAATATTATATGATTTTTTTTTTTAAAAATTGAAATATTAATGAGTAAAACCATCTCATTAATATTTGGATTGCACCAACTTTTTAAATAAGTTATGTACAACTCTTTCATTGCATTGTAGTGGGTATACTGAGGGATAAAAAGGCGATTTACATTCCCTTCCTTGTCATACTAATTTTTAGAATAATTAAAATTCATTACTAATATAAATTTACCTAATTCTTTCGAGATCGTTTGACCTATGTATTTATCATATATATATATATATATATAAGAAAACGTCACGACGATTTTTTTACACCAGCATATTTTTTCTTTTTCTTGTCCTTTAACTTGAGGTAGCGAGACACCCATACAGGAAGTGTCCCGGGTAACATTGGTGCGGCGGTTGGTCGGGTTTGAGTGTGTTTGTGACTGGACTTGGAGAGAGACCCAAGTTGTCTACGTACCCCCTTCCTTCCTCCTTCTCTCGTTTCCTCTCTCCTCTGGTTCCTCCGTTTCTCTCTCTTTTGGTTCCTCTGTTTCTCTCTCTTCTTCTTCTTCTTTGGTGGTTGGGGGGATCAAGTCACACGTAGTTCTTTGGTGGAAAAAGGATGGTGATAATTTAGAGGAGGTGGTGAGCTGGCAGGCTAGAATGGCCAGATGACGGTCCCAAGGACATGTGTTACTGCATGGATGACATGCCAGGGTGACCTATTGCAAAGTTAAAGGGCGTGGGGAATGGTGACACTGTTCCTTGCCACATCATCCCCGATCCCCCGACTGTCTGCACCTCTTAGCGGGGCTTCCGACTCCCCCGAGTGAAATCCTCTGGCTCTCGGGATATCTTCATGTGAC
>JAVXUL010003456.1:0-12792 GCA_035590515.1 Trichilia minutiflora | reverse complement strand
AGTGCTTATGATCATATATATGTACATTCGGAGTTTGGGTGTTAGATTGATTGATTATTGGAAGTGTTTTGAAAATCAGGATTTTGTGAATGCCTTACAGGCCTACAGGGGGTATTCTGTGCGTTTGAGTGCACCCTGAAGGTCTGTGGCATCTGTCACAGGTGAGCTCCACGGTTTGGGATGTGACACATAGTGTTTATTTTTATATTTGACTAAATGAGGCAATAACTTGAGCTACTACTCACGTCGGGTTTTATTGTGCATTTGGGGTTTTTGCATAATCATGAGTAATTGACTTGAATTACGTACTTCGGATGTAAAATGAATGATTATAGTATTATAATTGTCAATAATTGGAAATTAATTTATAGGGACCTTATGAGATGATAGCTTGAAGGCCAAAATTAAAGTAATTTGTTAATAAATGATTGGACTGAAAATGGTAATGGGTTTTTAGTTGAGAGAAATTGGATAAATAATTGAAATAGAATTAGATTCTAAGGATTTGAGTACCGATTCAAAATTTGGGGCTAGTAATCATATTTATAACATATAAAAGATATTATGATTATTTAAAGATTAGTTATTATTATGAATATTGATATTTATATTAGGCATCGACTATGCAAGTGAGAAGCTCGATTCGAACGAGTGATTAAGAGAGTACATACCTTTCCTAAAAGGTAAGTAAACCTTGGACTGTTCTTATTTTTAGTCATATATTATTAGATTTGAATTTTATAACTGCTTAGTAAGTTAGCTATTGATGTGGTCTCCTTTGTTTTATAGCTTCCAAAATAAATAGCTCATATGACATTGACATATATGTATAATTAAGTATGATCTAAAAATAAGAATATTTAATGGTTTTATCATATATCATTTATTCTATGACTTTGAGAGTTAAATGGTTTTCACGACCTATATTGCTTTTATGATGAATATGTCATGTGTGAATTTTATAAGAGTTTGGATGATTCAATATTATATAATAATATTAATGTTAAGGTTTATATGATTTTATATGTGTGGTGATATGATTATGAATTTCTAATATTGAATTTGATTTTTCATTATTATAAAATAATTACAATGATATGGAATTGGTCATAACGATGATGATTTTTATGTAGACATGGTTAGAGAGTAATATTTTATTTATTAATATTAAATTAAGATCATCGTACATACCAAAAAATATAATGAAACGATTGTAATGGCCTAATGTGTTAATAATATGTGTTGAGATGGGTGACTTTGGCCTGTATGTCGATGATCTTGATTCCACCCTTGTGTGATGACGATTATAATATTGGTTTTGTGTGCCGATAGATTAGATATATGAAAGGTGATGATATTCCTATAGTTAAGAGAGATGAAAAAATTGAATTTAATAGACTAAGGGGATTTATCTATACCAATTAAGGATTATTCTATAACTTAAAGAGATTGAGAAAATCCAATAACTCGAGAGTGAGGGCCTATAAGATTTAATAGTCCAAAGAGTACAATATGTTCACACTAAAGATGAGGATGAGATCCAATAGGCTCAAAGAACTAATCGTAGGTACAAACCATATGATTATGAGTATGATAGATTAAGATTAACTAATCTGTTAGTATTATGACGGATACGAGTATGAACTCTTGAAGATCCAGTTCTAGTGATTGTCTAGATAGATGACATTGTTTACGATTTTAATTTTCATATCGCTTATTATATAATTATTAATTGATGATAGCATTTTAGATAATCCCTGTTTACATGAAGAATATAGTATGTATATAATTTTATTTAAAATTATATATTAATTGAGTATACTATAATATAACCTAGTGTGTCTAAATTGTACAATTGATTGTAGTTATAATGTGATAGTTTCGACGAATCTATATAAAGATTACGTCGATGATTGTATATTAAATAGTAACTTGTATTGAGATTGGATATGAATAGATTAAGTATAGATTAGATGTACCGTATTTATGATGCATTTTAATTTTATACTTTTCTAAGATGGTTTGTTGATGTGATTTTAAGTGATTTATATATTAACTTACTGAGTATACTTCTGTATACTCACCATCTCACAATTTAGTTTCAGGTATATCAGAATTGATTGAGGATTTCATATTATGGTGATTGTATGCAAATTCAAGATTTATCAAGTACATTCTTATATTCAACTCACATGTGTGTAAATTGGAGTTCACCAAGGATTTTAAGAAAATATTTTTATTAATTATTTATTTTTGAATAACTATAAAAGAATTTATGAAATTATATGTCTTGTTCATTGTTGTATTTAAAATTTCTATTTTATTTATAAAATAATATTTTAAATAACTCAGACAAATTGTGATTGATATGATCTTATACGATTCAATAAGGATGATATTGATTTAGAAATAGATATAAAATGATGTGATGATCGAGTTTTGAGAAATTTAATATGAATAAAAACTTAGATGATTTTTATTTTTAAAATTTTATATTTATCAGTATCATATCAGACAATATCGTTAGCAGTATTAGGTCAAGGTACGACAGATATCTTCCTAATCATCACTATAGTGAGCTTGTGATTTACTCAACAATTTTCTTATTGTTTTTGCTCTCTGAACATAAAAATTTATCATCAAAGTAATTAAGCAAAAATTTAAAATAAATCAAACAATTAATAAACATTAAACAAGTTTAAAATTTTTAGGTTACTTTCCAAGTAGCATTTGGTTTAACATCTCTCGTTGAACTTGGTTGTGGTTTATCTATTTCTTATCTCGCCATTCTTTTTTCCACACTTTATAAATTTGACTAAGCTCTTTTGTGGTTTTTTAGAATGTATTCACTTTCTTTGACTTTATTAACCTTTTCTATTCTACCATTTTAATGTCAATAAAAGATAAATTATACCTCAAATGAACAACTAGAGGCTTGAACTTCAAATTATAAAGCTTTTCAATTAATCGCAAAGGATATTCATCTTTTCTTCTTCTTTGCTCTTTAAAGGTCTACTTGTGATCGATGGTAGATCAATATATTATTGTAGCTTAGATGAATGCTCGAAGACTTACTTGTTATATCTTTCTCTAGTTTTCTTCTCAATATTCTTGTTATTCCTAAAAGCTTCATAATGATACTCATTGAATATCCCAATAATACTACGGTTGTCTAGAACATTCACCATTAAGCATTCTTTTGATTCTTTAGAGAGTTCAATGCCTTCAAAAACATTAAACTTCACTTCTTGATCTTAAGCCTTCGTATTGAGTTCCCTATTTTACATATTGATGATCGTTCTAGCAATAGCAAAAAGCGGTCTTCTTAAAATAATTTGAATCTCATTGTCTTTTTCTATATCAAGCACAAGAAAGTTTGTTAAAAAGATGAATTTGTTAACTTTAATAAGAATATTTTCAATTATACCCCTTGGATAAGTGATCGATTTATCTGTAAGTTACAAAGATATGGTAGTTAGCTTTACCTCATCTAACCCCAACTTGCAAAAAATCGATAATGACATGAGATTAATGCTTACTCTTAAATCACGTAATGCTTTCTCGAAAGTAGAATTTCTGATTGTGCACGAAAATATAAAGCTACCTGGATCTTTCACTTTTTAAAGTAGTTTTCTTTGAAGAATAGCACTACACTTCTTACCAAACTTCATTGTCTTATTTTCTTCTAATCTCTTTTTTCTCGACATTAATTTTTTTTATAAAGTTTGTATAGTTAAACATTTGCTCTAATCTTTCCACTAGTGAAATATTAATGTGGATCTATTTGCAGATGTCGAGGAACTTCTTAAACTAATCATCTAACTTCTTCTTTTGAAATCTCTCAAAAAAAGTATTGGTAAGGGGATAATAGATGAATTATTCGAAAAAGTGATTCTTGACTCTCTCTTTACTTTTACTGTTCTCTTTATTACTTTTTTTGACTTTTTAACAATCTTTTTCCTCTTAACCTTTTCATTCTCTTGTCTAGGCTCTTTCGCTTCTTTTTTTCTTGGATGAATTTCCATTTCTTTCCCACTTCGGAAGGTAATAGTGTTGTATTGATCCTTAGAATTCTTCTTTATATTACTAAAAAATTTTCAAATGCTTGAAACTTGATAATATAAGCCAAGTTGTCAATTTGTACTTCCAAAGACTTCATTGTTACCCCTATATTACTGCAATAAGTCTCTATACTTTTAATTCTAGTCTCATTCTTGTTAAACTTCCCTCTAGTCTCATCGATGAAATTCTCTATAAATTCTTCTAAGGAAGCTTCTTCTGTACAATATTATGAATAAACCTCAAGGTGGTTGTAACATGTTTCTTATTTTCATAAGAGAAATTCTTGTGATTCCAAAAGCCTGGATGGTAGTGAGTAGGCAAGTTATTGCTTCGAAAATTGAAGCTTCTATTATTGATATACTAAACCTGCTCTTGATTGTCTTCACTCTTAAAATAGGATGTACTTACTATAATTATCGATTCTTTGCTCGATGACGGATTATTACTTATCATAACTAAAAGTTTATTTGTAAGGGCTAAAATTTGTTTTGCCAAAACCACAATAGGATCCATTTCACGCATACCCACAATTGTGCTTTGAACAGTAACAGAGCCAGAAATTCAAAATAGGGGGTGCCAAAGTAAAATTTTATTTATTTTAGAAAGGGATTTAAAAGTAATATTTTTTTATTAATATAAAATTTGGGGGGGGCCATGGTTAATAAACTGGCTCCGCCCCTGGCTCTGAATGTTCCTTTTATTTAGCTATTCGTAGTTGTTCGAAACCATCTTCTCTAAAAGTAACTATGCTTCTTTTGTTGTCTTGGATAACAATGTACCACCAGTTACTGCATTAACTATTGTTCTTGTCTACCTATTCAGACCATCATAGAATAATTGAATATAAAACTATAGTCACACTATGGACATCTTCTTATCAAATCTTTGAACCTCTTCCATACTTTAAATAAGGGTTCAAAATCCAGTTGTCTGAACTGTGCTATATCTCCTCTAAGTTGTAAAGTCTTCGATGGTGGAAAAATTTATGATAAAATTTTGGCCCAACTCTTTTTATGTTGCTATACTCCCCGATTGTAATGACTGAAACTACCTTCTAGCTCAGTTTCTCAATGAAAATGAAAATAATATGAGTCTAATTGTATCTTTCGTAACCCCGTCCATTTTTACCGTATCATAAATCTCTAAGAAATGCCCAAATGAACATTAGGGTCTTTATAAGGCAAACCTTCATACTACTGATTCTGTTGAACCACATTAATTAAGGTGCACTTCAGCTCAAAATTGTTAACCTTAATCACTTGTCTCTGATTTCTTGAGTAGTTCTCATTAACTAACAATCTGAAGTAGTCTCGAAGAGTTCACTGTTGATAATTGTCTTTAGTTATCTATAAGCTTGCTTCTTTCTCTTATCTTACTCTCTCGTCCTCTCTCTTCTTCTAACACACTGATTTCTTCGACAAATGCATTCAATTTCTGGATTTAAAGGTATTAAGTCTAAGTTTCAAGATCTTTGCATAAACTATAAGTAAACATATTAAATTCAAACACAATTTAAAACAAATAATAAAAGAAATATCTAAATTAAAATCAACCACTTGATTATAATATTAACTAAACTAAAACATTTAACACAATCCTCAATAACTGTGTCAAAATTTTATTCATTTTACATAAATATAATGCAAAAGTCAAAAATACCATAAGGGCATAGTGTTAAGTTTTGTAATATAAAAAAATAGGATATCATTCTCACGAAAATTGTAAAATACTTATGAAGTTAATTACTATAATTAAAATGATTTAATTCTATCCAGACAAATATTAGTCGAGTAATTTATGACTAAATAAAACCTAAACAGTGAACTAAATAAATTAGACTAATAATTAAACAATAATTAAGAGAGGAACTCTAATGAGAACTAGGTTTGAAGAATTTAACTACACTAAAATTTCCTATGATTCACACTCAATTGCTAGTAATTCTATTTAATTTATTTATTAACAAGGTTTAACAATTGATTTCATTTCATCTTTTGAATCTGAATGAAATCACATACACAATAATTCAAGATAATATTCCTATTCAAATCGAATAATCATGTATTCATGAAACTCAAACCTTAAGAATTGTTCATTAGTAGATAATTGTTTTCTAATAAGTTATCATATAAGTTGTGCAACTTTTATTATATACATAAAACTAACTTTTTTAAACTTAAATTCTATGCATCATCTTCAATTAGTTTAAAAGCCATTTAAACTAAACATTAAGTATAAAGAGTATAAATAGATAAATAAATTTCATTAATAGTAAATAAGCATCCAATAAAATTCACAAAAGTTTCATTAATTCCTTAAGTTAATGAGTTTAACCAACCATGGAAATAAGTTTAACAATAATATATATCTAATACATAATTATTGTTCAATAAAATAAATTCAAAAATTAAGAAAAAACTCTAAAATTTGAAAGAGTAGATTCTAGTCTTCAAATCGTTTCTTCATCTTTAAGAGTTAAGCTTTAAATTTCTGAAAAACGATAGCTTTTAGGTTTCTCTCCAATCCCCCTTTTTATCCCCAAAATAACTTCTATTTATAGTCTCTCTTTCTTAAGGTTTTAAATCAAGAAAGATGGATAATTTCTGTTTTTGGGACTACAGCTCAAAATTTCTCGCTGCAATCCAAAATTTAGGGTTGTAACCCGAACATCTTGGAAGAAAGCATCAATTTGGCGTTGGACCCCAAATTTTTCCAGTACATTACCAACTTTACTACATTTTTTGGTATAGATAGAGATTTCAAATACAATTAAACTCTCCATAAGAAATTTAGGTCATAAAGTCATCTTTCTAACACAACTTGAATCAATGAATTTCAGTAATTAAAGGCTAAGATATTGCCATTTTTCTCTGTAGTACTCACCAAGATACATCTCTTCTATTCTTCTCTTGCCACAAACTTCATTTTAAGCCATTACTTAAAGAATTGATCCCAATTTACTACCTACACACAAATCAACAATAAAAGCATAAAAATATCCAAAAAAATACTGCAATTTAAACAAAAAAAATCTTGTGACTTATCATATACCCTCGTACAATTCAAGATTTGCTAAAATAGGATTCTACAAGAAGTTATTAAGCCAATTCCGAAATAAATTCCTGACTGTGGCTGGATTACCGAATGAACAAACTATACCCTTACCTTTCTCCTTAAGAGCTTTAAGAACCACGCTCGCTGGCTCACTAGTATTCTTATGCTTAATCCCCCGACACCCAGAATCCAACTTCTTCCATTCAGCCGTCACGCCGTCACACTTACCTACTTTATTCTATTATTCTTAGTGCTCACATGCAAAATTAACTCCATTGAACACATAAAGTAAAGAACATTAAACAAATCACCTCACCTGTAACAGTGGCTGCAGTCTATATTCACGATCCATTACAGAACACCTCGCTGCCATAAGCTAATCACCCTTAATATCTACCACTCCTAGTCCATCAATAAGACAAAATAAAATATATATATTATCATATCAACTCGTATAAATATGTTCAAAAATTTACATAAAAACCTAAATTATCAAATTAGTAGCATTAGACCAGACAACTGTATATGCCGTGTTTCAACCATTGATGATGATTCTTTTACACATTTAACAAGCGATGTAACATGCACAGTGTTATAATTCAACATTCTTTCATCAATTATCTATATTTATGATAAAGCTCTCGTTTCCTTTAAAAAAAAAGAGGAAGAAGAAGACGAAGAAGCTACCAGTTTCGTTGAATAAAAGCACAACATAACATTCAAATCTGAGACACTGAATCATCACATCAATGCTCTGCTCTTATATTTCCACAAGAGGAAAAAGCATCCGGGTAGTTTATCTTTTATCTTTGCACGAACAAAGGATACAAATTTTTATTTATATTAAATAGGTCCATAATTCGTATTGAAATCACAAATTATCTCTAATAATATTGAATTTAAAAGATTTTAATGATTTACTTTCTAGGTGCTTTACACCCTCACCCTTTTTTCTTTTTTTAATTGCGTTTTCTTTTTCAGTTTTGTATATGAAAGAGAAAGGGGGAAATTTAATAAATTTCCATAAATTTTTAGGGCTTATTTGTTATTCATGGATGGAACTATGTTCTTAGTTGTGAAAACCTAAAAACTAAAGAGACCGAATATTATCACCCTCTGTTCATATCCATATATAAAAGTCAAGCTCGTCCACTCTCCTGCACTGTCATCTCTGTATAAGATCACCTCATGTCTTCTCATTTCATTTTCTTTCCCTGCTTTTCATTTAATTCCAATCAGTCATCAATGGCAGCCTTTTCTTACCAGCATCCCACTTTTGTTTTTGACTCGTTTCTCTTGCCATACACCTCGAACAACCTCTATAGCTTCACTCACTAAGCAACGTCCATTATTGCACCAAAAAACTGTGTTTCTACAATGCGTCCGGCTAGCAGTGCTAATGAATGTTTTCAGGAGATTCCTTTGCTTCCTCAAAGACATGAAACTAAAACCCTCGTCACAAAATTACCTGCAGGAAAGGAAACCAGGGTCCAAATTCATCCCCCAGGATGGCTGAGATGGTTAGTGGCGACCAATTAGCTACTAAGTAAATATGGTCTTCAACGGAGATGAAGAGAAAAGAACGTGGATGTGACGGTAATTTACAGTAGAAAACCTTTGGTCAATTTATTCTCAGTGCATTGCTAGCTTTGCATACATGAACATTTATTTGTTCCATTTGGTTTGTTTTGATTTGAAATAGGCAGGAAGTGAACAAGGAGGACAGAAAGAAAGAAAGAATAAACGGTGTGCGAAGAAACAGAAGAGCGTGGCTGAAGAAGCTTCAGGTGATTATGCTCATGTGAGATACGTAGAGGTCAAGCTACAGACAGTCACAGCCTTGCTGAGAGAGTAATTAAATTATTAATTACGTATCCTTTCAATTTCAATAGATTTAAAGCTTAAAATGTGATGAAATTATATACTTAATTTCGTCTAAATATCTTCTGTTTTTGAATTGATTTTTGCAGGTTAGAAGATTGAAAATCAGTTGGAGGATCAAGCTAAAGCCATCGCTCGTTCCAGGATGTGACAAGGTGACATTAGAAGTAATCTGCTTGTTTGTATTTGTTTTTTTACTTACAATTGGTTTATAATTTATGTAAAATTTACCTATTTATTATGGTTATTAATGCCATTTGATTTCCTGGTCTTGCTAAGTCATGATACACGCTACAACAAGAAGTTATCTAATTGGTTACGTTTCCTTTAACAAACTTACTTAATTTTTTATCTTATTATATAATTATCACTTATATTATTAGTGAATTTTAAAATGAGTATGTAAGCTACAAGAACTTATTAAATGTGTATATCGGTAATCACCTACGATTTTCTTCTAATTTTTATTGGGATTCACTTTTTTTATTAATTAATATGCAATATCTAATGCTCCTATCTCATTATTATTTTGAATAAAATTTTTAGATATTAAATATTAATATAAAAATTTATAAAATTTTTCAAATTTAGTATTATTAAATATTTTTTAATTTTATTTTAAATTAAACACGATACAACTATCACAATTCAAAAGAAAGCCCAAATCTAAGCATAAATCAAGCTATCAATATTGTTTCCTTTGCTTATTTCTTTGTCCATAAAGTTTTAAATGCAATATGACCTGAAACACAAATTTACTGGGTCAACCGAACATCGTGTTTACATATCAAAGGTGTGACTTGAAACACAAATGTGCTGTTCTCATACGGAATTAATAGAAACCCGTCAAATAACAATCATTCATTCTTTATGCACGCAAGATTTTCAAAGGATCATCGTGTTTACATATCCAGCATTTTTTTTTCTGTTTTTTTGTGAGGGAAATGGACATCAGGGGGAGCATGACCTACATTCCCGAGATATTAACGTTAGAGTTAAGGACATATAGGTTCCCAATTTTTGACAAAATAATAAATAAAGATATACTTCTGTTGTCTATAACATATAGAACCCTAGCATTAGCATAGCAATAACTTTTTATTTTTCAAAATAGATTGCTCTCTAAGGAATTATGTGTTATAAATTATTAAATTATGTCTTTATTTATTAATTTTCTGAAACTCAGTAACCTTTCTGTTAAAACCCGTTGATATATATTGGAAGGGTGTCTTGAAAAAGAAAAAATAGAAACGAATTTATTATATGCAAATATATAGTTGTAAGCCAGCTAACAGTACCTGATTACATAATAAATTATCTAGTCCATTGATGACACATTAGCTAGCTACAAACCGTTGTTATATGAAAATTTAAGAATTTGAATTTGACCCTAATCAGGAGCTATGTTTTAGAGTCGTAATTGATTGCTTGGTTCATAAGAAAACTAGCTAAATAGGACGATTCATGTGTGTGTGACTAACTTATAATGAATGTAAACAATATTACATCTAGATTAATTGAACTTGGAAATTAATTTCCCAATTTTCAATGAATCAATGGTGAGATTTTCTTTTCTTTTAAATTATAGAAAAACCTTTTGATTTATTCGAATATGATTACTAAAGAACATCACTAAAAATGTTATCCGGTGGTCAAATTTAATTAAATAAATACATATACATTTTCATACACGGTATCGCACAGGCTTAAACAAATTTAATAGATGCAGGTAATTGAGCCTAAGAGACATGTAGATATCAAAAACACGAATTACACAAACTATATCCATATGAAATAATTAACTTTTATAGTCTTCCAACAAAAAGAGTACTTAATTGACACATTTTAACACTTTATAAACGTACATATAAACCGTAACAGCCATATTAAGTCTGCTACTACTTCTTCACAAACATTCATATGCATATATATAAGTTATAACACTAACTTAGGCAGTCTATCAGTGATATGATGCCACAAAAAGATGTAATATCTTCAACCTGGGAACTCAGGTAAGTCCAGGTCGAGAGATGCGCAGTTGGGAGTTCTAATAAGATGTGCATAGTCTGGAGTTGTCCCATCACCAAACTCATTCTGGTTGTTATTGTCTCCAGAGCACATAGATTGTTCTGGAGTTGGGACGTAGTTGGCATTGGCAATGGCATTCACGCTCGTAGTTGCAGTTGCATTAGCACTTGCACTTGCGATATTTGCTGCTGCTTTTGCATTTGCATCTGTGATGTTATTCATTGGCTGAGTTGGTACGTAATCAATTCTCTTCCTGGCACGGACGAGCTGAAACATAATTGCATCGAAAACTTCGGTTAATTACTAATTGAGAATTAAATTATCCGATGATTGAAGTAGATGTATTTGACAGGCCACTCACGTATGATTCATTTAAGTCATCTTTGAATACCATTAAATAGTCTCCAAGCCCCAAATCATACCTCCTTATGAAACCCCCTTGCAAATTTTGGATGATTTTCACATTTATTGTCAGTTAGCAAGAAATTAATTGCTTATCATTAATTCAATAGAAATTATAATGAAAAAGAAATCATAATTGAAGTCATGATAGGGAAGAAGCTATAAAGAGGTTTATATAGCTCACTGGCATTCTCAAAGATGTACATTCGACCGCGGTTGTTTGGCCAGAACCTAACATCGGAGAAAGTATTTCAGGTGAGGAAACAAATGCAAGGAGAATTTATCTTCCTTGTAATTCAGTCATAAAAGGAATCTTAAACCAAACCTGAATTTGAATGTCCACACTTGGGGATAGTCCATGTCATCCAAGTGCATCCAGAAACCTCTTTTCTCAATTAGGGGAGGGAGATTAGTTTCAGCTAATTTCTGAAACAAACGTAGTTGGTTTTAGAAATAACATTAACATTCGAATTCTATTGGTCTACAACTAGTGTTGCCAACTTGAAGGTTAGAAGAGAACGTTGAAGGTCAAACCTTTGGGATCACTATGCGCCCAGCTGAGCTGACATCACTGTTATGCAACTGTTTCTCAAAGAGAAACCTCATCAAGAATGGGTTGATTGCCTGCAGCACAGAATATGTTGAAGCATGCAAAAACTTGTTGGAAGTTGAGTAAAGAACTTCGATCGGGATAGATGACCAGAAACTTATGGTCTAATACTAAGTGAATACATTGTTTGTATTGTGGTACCATTGTTTATAGTTGTTAAATGAAAGTTTTTTTTTTTTTTTTGAACTATTAAATACTTTATTGTATTTTAAAAGCAAAGCAAAAGTATAATAATATCAAAGGTTATTATAAACGTTTGATTTCATTAACATGGAGATGCGCTCAGCTAGCTAGCTGGATTCCTGCACCTGGTTTATCATGTAATATTTAGCACTAGCTAGTGGATGGCTTATTATCATTAAGAAGGAAACAATCAACACAACAACTTAGAAGAGTTTCCAAACAAACTCAACAAGATTATTTATTTTTATTAAGGATAAGCAGTATAACAAAGGAAATATTCATCCTAGAATCTATTGGTCTATGCATATAGAAACATATATTTTTGATAAAGAGTTAGTACATAAATGGTGGTCAAGAGAGTTAAATATCATTTATATTCCAAAAATAATTGTTGTCACCTCCCAATATTTGGATTAATAATTGTGAATAAATAGGTTTTTAAAAAGAAACTATTTTTACTCTATCATTTTTCTTTAACATGGCATCTCTAAGTGCCTGTTTGGCCCAGCTTTTTTAGTGCTTCTCAACCTCTTTTTATTAAAAGCTGGGCCAAACAAATAAAAATGAAAAGA
>JAVXUL010003445.1:0-12792 GCA_035590515.1 Trichilia minutiflora | reverse complement strand
TAATGAGTATGAAAACAGGTACTAATGCCTTGCGGGTTCTAGAGGTGCATTCTAAGTAATAGGATGTATCTCTAGGACTCGCGGCGATTGCCACGTGGCCGACTAGGTTCGGGGCGTGACAAAATATACCTTGAGAGTCTGTGACGGTTATCACGTGTGGGATTTACGGGTTGGGTCGTGACAATTCATATGTATACTCTATCGTTAGTATATATAACAAGATGAAGCAGTATACACATTTGAATCAGAAACAATTTCTTTATTAATGAAAATGTATAATACACATCATTTAAAATAATTCAATACAAAACGCTCAAAACTGACAACATTAATAGTTTTAGAGCATACTACACTAACAATGGTTTCTTTGAAAAAGTTAGAATCAATAGGTTGTACTTTCAAAACAGATAATGGGGTGTTTAAGGTTTGCAAAGGTTCTTTGGTAGTTATGAAAACTAGGAAAAGAATGGATTGTATATGTTGCTTGAAAAAAGTGGCTATGAGAGGTGTCAATATTGTTTCTTTGAAAAGGGATAGATAGTTTGATGATGAGGCATTAAAACAAAGATATCTTTGTGACAAAAACTTGTTAGAATTGAAAAAGTAAAGATGATTATTATTATTATTATTATTATTTAACATAGCAGGTAGAAGATTCAAATTTAGTAAATGTTGTATACTGAGAAAACATCATAGAATTAAGATTGATGAGAAAAGAATTTTAGTTTTTTAAGAGCTTAAAACTTAGTTTATGAAACTAGTTGTAATAAAGTTCAGTTTGAGATGGAGTTTCAAGATGAAACTAAAAAAAAAAACTGATCTAAAGAAACCAATAGAAGAAACTAAAGCTGG
The DNA here is from genome assembly GCA_035590515.1 of Trichilia minutiflora. Taxonomy (NCBI): domain Eukaryota; kingdom Viridiplantae; phylum Streptophyta; class Magnoliopsida; order Sapindales; family Meliaceae; genus Trichilia; species Trichilia minutiflora. The sequence goes on along the minus strand of JAVXUL010003445.1, from coordinate 11,940 downwards.
AACTTATGAAGGAGGTGTAAAGCTCTAGAAAATTTATAACTAGAATTATTGCAGAATGTACTCATCAAGAGTGTTGTAGTTGAGAGGTTCAATTTTGAAGTTTAAACCTTATTAAAGCCTGATGAATGTACATAGTTATGCATGAGTAAAAGTGCAAATAGTAGACATAAGTTTATGGAAAAAATGAACAGGTTAAAGTTATGAATTTCTCTAGAATTTTCAGGTTGATTGGAAGTAGAAAACAAATTACAGTAGCAAAAATTTGTTTGTAATTGAGTATAGAAAATGATTTGTTAGTAATGACCCAAGGTTTGCTAACAAATGATTCACTAGTAATAACGATGATAGTTCCTGAGGGTAATAGAAACATTCTTATTGAGTGACTGGAAGGGGAAGGATAATGTCAATATTATTGAATGACTCGAAGAGGAAGGATAATGTCAATGTTACTGTTTCCTGAAATGGAAAGGGCCTATTAGAAGACTCCTATAAGTTGAAGCAACTAAGAATCAAGCAAAAAGAATTATCATGGTTTCTAAGGGGAAAAATCTAAAGAAGATATAGCAAAAATTCAAAATGATAGATGTCAAGCCTTTATTTGAGTCCTTGATTGCTCATTTAAGCTATGAAAGGACTAGAGTTTAAAAATAGAAGAAGAGAAGGCACTATAAGAAAAATTCTATACTCAGGAGTAGTGAGAAGTCTGATAAATAAAATAAAAAGGGCCTGCCATAAGACTCTTAGAAGTTGAAGTAACTAAGAATCAAGAAACAAGAATTATCATACTTTCTCAGGAGAAAAATTTGAGGAAGGTATTATAAAAATTCATAATGATAGATGCCAAGCCTTTATCTGAGTCCTCGATTGCTCATTTAAGCTATCAAAGGATCAGAGTCTAAAGATAGAAGAAAAGAAGGCACTATGAGAAAAATTTTATACTCAGAAGTTGTGGGAAGTTTGATATATGGAATGTTGTACACTAGGCCACATTTACCATATAGGGTGAATTCGGTGAGCAGGGTTATGTGTAATCCATGTATTGTACACAGAAAAGCCATTAAATAAAGCTGAGATATGTAAACTGTCAGCCTAGGCATTCTCTAATCTATGGAAAGAAGGATCGCAAGTTAGAATTGTTGCTGTAGTTTGTGGATGCAGAATATGCAACAGATGAAGTGTTGTATGAGACTAATGAATCCGGGGGAGAAGATCCAAAAGGGAAACATGTCAATTGGTGATATAGTTTCGTAGGGCATTAATTTGTGAAGAAATGCAGAAACTGGAAGTAGCTAAATACAGGCGAGTATATATAGTATGTGTGTGATGCTGGAAACTTGATATTTCTTTTTATTAAGGTGGAAAATTTTTTAGAAGAGCTATTGGCTTGAGTTGTCAGTTCTGTTTAAATTTGTAAAAATAATGAAAAAGCAAAATGCTGGCTATGTGGAAGTTTGCATATAGCTGAAGAATAGATAATGTGATTCTTGTGTAGTTGTATATCTATTTTAAGTGCAGGTGTTCTTAAGAAGAGTTTTATTAACTCTTGTAGAGAAGCTGCAGTAAAGCAAGAAGAATCGTAGCTGGTTGTAGGCTAGTTATGGAACCTGTAAGTTACTGAAAGATGCAAGGAAGGAAATGTTGAAGCTAGTTACAGATTGATGGTAGGAGTTTGTAAGATGTTGGAAAGGAAAATGGTTTCATACTTCTGAATGCAAGAAGCAAGTGTAGGAGTTTAAAATCTTGTATGGTTGCTGAAGTACAAGAATAAGGAAGCTAAATACAGGAGGTTTAAAGTTATGTATGTAGTGGTAGAAAGAATTGAAATAAGGTGATACTACTGTTCGAAGGAAGAAAAACTTGAAACAAGTAGTAATAATTGGTTATATACTGACAAGTAAAGCAAAGGAATAGAAAGCAGTGAATTTATAAAGGTTTGCAGAACTTGGAATATTAAAAAAATGATGCTTGATGGAGGTGTTAGTATGAATCTTTAAGAAGTATCAACATTGAGAGGAGGAATTAAGCAGGAATAATGTAGTAATGCCTTTAGAATCAAGGTGGACATTGTTGTAGGGTGGTTCAAATGCCAAAAAATAGCAGGAATAAAGAAGCTATCAAGATTTAGGAAACTGAAGATCAGAATCAACTTACAACAGCTGGAGGAAGTTTTAGGAGCAGAGTTGGTTAAATGCAAGCTGGCGGGAAGTTGAGTCAGTTAGTTAGACGGTGTGATACATGGCACATACCTATGATATGTTGATAATAACAGTCTCTACGTATAAAAGGTGCTGTGAAAGAAAAAAAAAGAGAGGATGGGAAGAGAAAAACGGATGTAATCTAATCAAGTCTCTCTTGATGAATAAAGTTTGTAAATTCCTCTTAACTTGTTTTTCAAAGTTTTCTTGCTTTAAACAGCCTTCTCATCCTTCTTGAATTCAAGTTTTATATATTATGGTTTGCGTGATACTTGGATGTCTTCATTGAGTTGCTTGTTGGTTTGAGTTTTCTAGTTTAGAATAGTTTCTTGAGGTTTTGGAGAGTGTTTAGTTGCTGGGTTGCTTTAATCAGCAAGATTTGCAGGATTCGTCTGTTCTTAAGGTTGGCTTATGTCCTGGAATCAACAGTACGAGATCATCTCTATAGCAGTATAACCCCCTTTCATGGAATCGACCACTGCAAATTTGCATTGGTGCAGCTCACGGGCTGCAATATCTTCATAACGGGGCAAAGCCAGTTATCACCATCAAGATGTGGAGACGACGAATATATTGTTGGACCGGAAATAGGTGGCCAAGGTTTCTGATTTTGGACTGTCGAAACTCCGACCGAATTCCATGTCCAAAACTCATGTCAGCACAGTAGTGAAGGGCAGTATTGGATACTTGGATCCGGGGTTCTATCGACTCCAGCAGCTTACAGAAAATCCGATGTTTATTCATTTGGTGTAGTAGTGTTAGAAGTATTGACTAAAAGACAGGATTTAAGCGAGTTTAGCCCTTCGAGGGTCACAGTGCTATCACAATGGCACCATTGATGAGATTGTTGATCCGTTTCTGAAGGATAAGATAAATTCTGAATGCTTGAATAAATTTGCGGAGGTCACAATTAGCTGCTTGAATGATGATGGAAGCCAACGTTCATCAGTGAGCGACGTTGTTCGAGGTCTGGAGTTTGTATCAAGAGAATGAAAAGAAGACCCTTCCAATCAAATTCAATGCATTAATATAAATTTTGGTTATATTCCTAAAAACTTTACCCCTTCGCTACGCTACAGCACTATATGGACCAATTTGCCACTAATTGGGTCAACGTCACGATCCAGTTTTAATTGCAGAAAGAAGACCCTTTCAATCAAATTCAAATCAAAACCTGTCTCTGCACACCCACCATGAATAATCATCAACAACCGCCGCAGTCAATCACCACCACAACCATCCCAAAGCCCACAAACTCAGGAGAATGCGGGAACTGCGGGACCTACACGCTCGGATTCCTATACCACGTTCGTTTACGTGGTGTCCCTCGCAGACTCTGTACACCATGCGTCCTCCTACTCCATCCGTTGTCGTTCTGTCCCGTATGCTTCGCCTTCTACGATTCCAATCCTCCTCACCCCTCAAAACGAATTGCCTGTTCCAAATGCGCTTCCGTTACTCACTCACACTGCGCCTCTTCCTCGGCACCAATTTCTCTCACTCAGCCCTATCACTGCCCTGCATGCTCCGAACCCACCAAAGCCTTTGCCATTTTCGGCAACTCCCCGACGAAACCCCACTCCCCAGTTTCGTCCAAGATGACCCATGTGGATAAAATTGACAGTAAGTCAGCTGCGGTGCTTCTATGTGCAGCGAAAATCGCTTCAGCTTCAATGTCGAAAGCTGTGTTAGTGGTGAGAATGGACGCCGAGAAGAAGGCGAAAGACGCGGCCTTGTCGAGGAAGAGAGCTAGAGAAGCTTTGGAACATGTTCAAGTTGTAATTGCCAAAAATAAGGAAGGCTCTGTTCAGCTTTCTGGATCTGCAAGTTTTTTCAACATTAGCAAGAAACAGAATATGTCTCAGGAATTGACAAACGGTGTGCAGAGTGAGAAGTTATGATTTTTGTTTTAAAATTGCTTTGCTAAAGTATAGATACAATGTGAAATTAGAAATTTTAAGTTTTTTTTTTTTATTTACTGTTTTATGTTGTGTATTTTATAGGTTGCATCATCATTGTTTTCTGTCTTTGTTTGTTCTGTGAGTTGTTTCAAACAGAATTAAGTCTAGACTCTATAGATATACATTCCATTGTTCAGTAGTGTATGAGAAGAACAGATAAATGTGTAATTTATTTCTCTATAATCGAGGTGAATTGAATTCGGTATGAGCCCAGTTGTACTTTTATGAGTGAATACACATGTTGTTTTTATGGAATTTCGAGCATTGAACACAAAACTTATATACTTGCCGTATGTGAACCTGCAACCACAGAGAAAATCAAGGGAAAATCGGTTGTCTGGCAAAAATCCTCATATGCTTAATTGGGTTTTACTTTGAGTGAATGAATGAGATAGTATTTTGGCAATAATTTATTGAAAAGTGGGTTGATGGATGGTTATTCTGGGAGTTACCCCATAACTAATCCCTCCAACCGTTACTCACTTCTTTCTTTTGTGCTAGCGTAACCGTTGGGAAATGAGCCTCGAGGTCAGCCTTTAGATTCTAGCGTTCACTCTGTCCTGAGGCGAGGCTTTCAACTTGAGGTGCAATTTGAGGTCGGACCTTTAGTGTAAGGCTCCCAACTCAACTGATACTGGCCCGAGATGAGTAAATCCGAATCAGATTTTGGCAGTAGATCTAACTTTAGGGTTAGGGTGAGGTGGCCTCTCACTAGGTTTCAGCACCTGGTCGGGCTCTTTCCCAATATTTCTTCCTAACAAAAATAATAGAAAAAATTATATGCATCTGTTTTTTTGTTTTTTGTTTTTTTTCAATTTGTTTACTTGTGAGAATGGATGGTTTCAGTTTCACATGGTGTTTTTGGTTCTTAACAGAAAAATTGTAGCATTTCTTGTGTTCTGTTTTCCCTTTGCCCTTGAGGATTGGAATCTTATCATATATAATATGCAGACATTTATACTATATTTCAGTAAATAGAAAGTATTACCATAAAATGTATGATTTTATGTTTCAAGTGTCGCATATGATGTGCATGATTCAGGTTGTTGTCTGGTTTCTTCTATTACTTAATGCTTCTGTTCAATTGTTTGTTTGAGTCAACTATGAGCAACTATTTACTTAGGCATAGTTGATTTTGTTGTAATATTTAATGAAGCTACTTGCCTTTGTATCGGCTTGTACCATATATAATTGTATGACATTCTTGCGTATTTTCTTAGTAAAATTGATCATAATATTTGGTTTTTGTTGCTGGGGACCTTTTATTTTTTCCGCACATGCTTTCTTCTTCCTCTAAAGTCAACGATAACTTATTTTAGAATAATACTACATAAATCCTCCACCAAATACTGTCAAATTCAAGTGCAATGTTTGTTCTGTAACCTTAGACTCTGAAACTGCTGTAGTCATTTTCTGCCCCAGAAATGATGCCCCTAAGGCCATATGTTGGAATAACTTTGTACATTATTAGTCTTCCTAGAGTGAAAGCTATTGTTTCTTCACCTCGTATTGCTGCTTTTGTAGAAAGATTGTTCTTAGAATATAGCTAAATCTTGTATGCGGAATGCAAGAATCTAGAATTCAGTTGTCATTGGTTTATAGTCTCATCTTGATCCTTTGGTTCAAGTCTTATTCCTCAAGTGAATATCCAGATTGCCAATAGTCATCCATCGTACCAGATAATCATGGCTCTGGACATTGTTATCTTCTTTTCTTACCCATGTGCATGGGCGGGCAGGCAGGTGGGAGTGTTCTTTTCTCAAAAGGCTCATTTGTTCAATAGTTCATTCCTTTTCCTTTCAATGCTAATTCAGCGCAAGCTTGGTCTCCCTTTTGACTGTTTGGAGTGTTTCTTCCATGTTTTAGGCTTCCTTTGGGATTCTGTCGCTAAACGAAGTTGCAAAAGTATCACTTTTAAAACCAGTTTTTAGTGAGACCCATTTCCATTTGTATGAATTCTGTTGAAAAGTTCAATTCAATGTGAAAGGAGCTTTGTGTTCAAATGTATTTTATATACTGAAATTGATGGGGGTAGGTTCTGGATATATATATGATAGAGAGAGAGAGAGAGAGAGAGAGAGAGAGAGAGAGAGAGAGAGAGAAATCTAAAAATTTTGCAGCTCATTTCTTCTTGTTTCTTACAAATGAAATACACAACTTGAGAATTTTATAACGTGGAAGTTAGAGATTCTACGAATACAACTGACTTTGCCATGGCAGACCTCAAAACTAAACACCATGTTAATGTCTTGGTAAGGATTTTACAGCAGATGAACACTAATACTACCTGCATTATTTTCAACCAAGTTGATAAATTCGATCAGTAAGAACTACATTAAAACAACCCTTTCACATGAATGGTTTTTTTATCGATTATGGGAAATAACTCCAGGAGACAAAAGCTAAGTTCAGATTTTCAATTCTTCTAATACTCCTTGAATTTCACAGAACTTCCGATCCCATAAGTCTGCACTTCTTGTCCGTGTGTTGAGACCCATGCTCGTTTAATGTTTCCAATGAAGGAGAAATGCGGTGAACTTGATGGCTGGTAGAACTTCTTCAGTCCAGTGTGGTCTGCTAGATTAGTTAGCAGTCTTCCTATAAGAAACTGAATTTCAGTTGCTACCTTGTCAATTGATGCAATACTCAATTCGTCCATAACTTCACTAACTATATTATTTCTGCTTTCTTCGTGCCATATGACAAATACTATTTCCAGATTCCTGCCAAATGAACTACCGTGAGTTGAAATTCTTTTAGGTACTGCTTGCTATCAGATTACTCCTATCTCCACTAGCAGAATAAAAGCAGGTACATCATCTGTAAAAGGAAAATGGGTGAACTTTAAGCTTCTGCACTAGAAGGGATTTGAAAACTTTCTAAGACGTGTTCTCTGATGTTCACTGAGATTTTAGGATCAACTTTTCCCTAAATTCCATTCATACTCTTCACAATAAAATCTAAAAGACTCCCTCCTTGATGGAATGGGTACAAGATGCGAGCATTCTAAATTATGCGGCAATTTTAGCTAGTAAATATGAGGGATCAAATTGCCATTTTGTAGAAATGACACATGTAAAGTTAGATGCTCTAGTTGTATGCCCAATAGAAGGATGGGATTCAGAAAGTAACTTAAACAGGTTGCTTAATAGTAAAACGAATCAATGGGAAAAAAAAAGAGCATAGTTAATATATCTAACATAAAAGCAGTAATTATGATGAATCATTCCTGAAGACTTTCGTACATAAATTTCTTTTGGAACCTAGAAGTTAATCATAGCAAGTTATGATTATGAGATAACAGAAAGAAGATAACCAACCTGACCTCTATATGATCACTCATGGGAGTATACACTCCCTGTCTTATGTTGGGGGCAGAGAAGTAGCCACCAGAGGAATTAGGCAGTTCACCTACTGTAATTTTGTTGACAGTCATGGTAACTAGTCATGTAGTTCCCAATCCCTTGGCAGGTATGCTTCTAACACTATCTTGCAAGCTAGAATTTTCATAACAAAACTCTCTGCTATCTGTTTCTTCTCTAACAGGAGACCCAACAAACAATCCATGAGTTGTGGCATCCGGTACCCAACCATTTTCCACCATGATGTGCAATAAACAAGGGACTTCGTTTTTGAGACCCTCTTTTCAGAGGCTATTGATTAGTACATTCTACACTGACGAATCCAGAACTTCACTGTTGGATACAAGTTTATTGATCCCCAATAAAACTGTATGCAACTGTGAGTACTTAGACAGACGATTTAGTAGACTACACATTGTTTCAGATATCAAATTTGCTTTTACCATTAAGTTGAAAACAAAGCACAATCTGTTGTTGGATTTTGTTGACTCATTCTTTGTATGAGAATGCAATATGTTTCCACGTCAAGAGCACAACCCTCGACCAGCATTTGTGACGGCACTACCAGCAGCTCTTTAGCTTTCTTTAATTTAGACAATCCGAGCATGATTATGGTGTAATTCAGAGTAGTACGAGAAGTACCAGAACTATAAGCAAAAGATCGTAGCCTGATTGCTTTATCAACTGTTCCTGCACCACAAATACAGTTGATCAGCAAATTGAACGAGAAAGAATCAAGTGGGCTTTTGTTCTTACACATGTAGCAAAATACTTCGGTACCCTTTGCAATCTTTTTGACCTGGCAGAGACCTACCAGCTTTGAGTAAGATAAAGAATCTGAAACCCATTATTTGGTACAATTATGAGAAATAACCGTAGTGCGTCCTCGTACTTACTCGATTTACAGTTGCCAAGCACAAGAGCTGAGTATGTGGCACAGTCAGGAAGAACTAAAGATGATCTCATTCGACCAGAAGTTCATTTGCTCTGCTCCTCATTCTCACAAAGCCCTCTAATAAGTGAAAGTTATTAAGAATAATTCTAGTATCTTAATTTTAGTATTCTAAGATCTCTAATGATTGTCTATATATTATATTTAAATTTTTTTTATTTATTTAAATAATTTAAATATTTATAGTATCAAATATACCTCTAAGGTTTTACTTGGAACAAGTAATGAGCTTTCTTCTTTATCTTCAAAATATGCACACACTAATATATCTTTAATGATTTCAATGAAACCTATTAAAACCTAGAAAATTTTTATGGCTTTCATAAGCCATCCAATAATTTTCTACTATTAAAAAACCAACATATATATATGCTAAGAAGATTAAAAACACAAGAAAAACCATTTTTTTTTCTAATCTTCCATTTTCTCTCTCTTTTTTATGGTTATTTTTTTCTTGAAAAATTAAGAAAACAAAGCTTTTATCAATGGCTTCCTTTCCACTGTGAGCTTGCAGGAATAAGAAGATGAACAAATCAAATTAAATCAATTCAAATCCCCTTTTCTGAATGCCAACGTGTAAGCATGAAAAAGCCTTCTCATTGGTTGATTTTTGATAAATAAAACAAAGTAAAAAATAGATATAATAGATTACACATGCTTAATACCCATTGATCAATATTTGATATTTATCTTTCTTTTTTTATTAATCAATATTAATAAATAAATACAAAAATAAATATTAATATTAATCAAATTAATATATATATTAATTAAAAAAAATGAGAGAGAGAGTTTAATGTGTGTGTACTTATTTATATATATATATATATATATATATATTCATTTTAATTTTTCTTTTATTTATTTCTTTAATCTAATTAAAGAATTAATCCAAATCAAATATTTGAGTAATAAATATTTATGAAAAATTTAACATTTGATAAAATCATATAATGCTATTTGTCATTTAAGGATTTATTTTAATTAAATAACTATTATTTAATTTATAATAAATAAACACATTTATTTATTTAAATCCTTGATACGTAAATATATTTTCTAAATTTTCATATATCAATAAATCATATTTATGATATATTAAATTATTGAAACATTTCTCGAACGTACGGGTGCTAGTGCGTCATTGTCGAGAAATTTATTCTTTACTGTAAAGAATTTATATTATCCGATCAATTATCAAATAATATTTTAGTTTCGTCATACGAAACCTTTATAACCATTGTAGACATCGATTGGCTTGTGTGTGACCCCCTTGGGTTCACCGTGAGCTGGACATGACTATGTATACGAATATTTCGCAACACTTCGACACAATACTTTGTAATCGAAGTTATCAATGATCATAAGTAACCTCTAGCAAGATATCATGACCCCTAGACACGACGAATAAAGATTCTAAATCAGCCCTCAAAGTCATACGTGCATGTAGTAAAGTCCCTCTACTATCGACTCCCGATTGAGTGCAGGTCATGGTATAGTCAAACCCCTAACTCAATCATAGGATCAGGAGCTCAAATCATATACGGGATCCACTTATCCAAAAATACATTTTCAAATAAGTGTACTTTGACCAAAGATTCAATCCCCTTGTATGACATCCCTACCTAGGACCTTAAGCTCAGATGTCTAAGCCGACAAATTTCAACTTGATCATCACCTGTCCTCATAAAAAAAGGACACATTACCATCAAGCTTCTTTTATCAAGCGTGGTTAGCCCGATGTAATATACACAAGTGAACGATGTGTCTCAATGTAGAGAGTAGCTGTGATATCTTAGGTTAAAGGACTAGTGGTACACTAATACGGCTGTACGACTTAGCATTAACAATGGACATCCACCCATGTGACTCGTAGGAATTGGTCACATTCAGTAATACGTTCACAAACACATTACCCATGTTTATACTCTTGTGACATGAGACTCGTCACCCAACTATTAGTATCAAATAGTAATCATTGGCAGTAACAAAATATATCAGTCATGCAATGTCATCGTCCTTAATGACATTACCTCAATTGGGAAACTTATTTGGATGTATTCAAATCATAAAGTCTATACTCATATCCACAACAAATTGTAGATAGAGTCATGACATATAATATATCACGGGATATCATTTTACATTCATAATTAAATTATCAATTAATATCGCAATTGATGGAATGTAAAATGATATTATTAATGCCATTTATTAATTGTAAACAAATTTACAATTAATATACATAAAATTTATACAATATAGAGATAGCCTTGAATAATATGATACGATTAGTTTTAGGTCATATCTCCAACAGAATTAAGTTATGAATTTATTTAAATTTAAAATCATTTTCTAAAGAGGTTTGAAGGGGTATCTTAAAACCTAATGCCCTAAGATCATTTGGTCTAAGTGTCATTGACCAAGGAATTGGGTTATGATTATTGTTTTGATTCTGAAAAAAATGCCCAAAAGATATTAATTCTTGTGAATTAATAAGAATGAATTTTGTTCTCTTTTTCAATGAAGCTCCATATTTAGTGTCATTTTATGCACAAAAGAAGATTTATGAATTTCTTGTTTGAGGGATTTATGGATGTACTTGAGACTTGTGATTGAGAGTTTACTTATTTGAAAATATCAAAAAAATATGAAATAGTAAATTTCTTGTAAGTGAGTTCTTGTTTCAATTCATTGTCAAATCTTAACGCTTTGTATTGCTAAGGGACTAGTACTAAGTTGGTTAGGGTGTGTGATGAGTACATAAAAGTGTATGTGTACTAATGTTTAAATTCATCATTTTACACTTCAAGGTATAATTAACTCTCTCTATTTATGTATATTTTTTAGTTTTTGATGTAAAATTTACTTTGTTTGTAATTTCAGTTAATTTTGATTTTTGTGCAGTGAACGTAAAAGGGTTATAACTTTTCGTCCAAGAGAGATATTTAGGCTAATACTTTTATGTTTGTTCTAACTATCAGTTCAGGCTCTAAGTTATACTTTTGATGCCATCAATCAAGTCTCGTTGTTGTTCTAGTACAACTCGACCTTACTTTAGTAATTGACCCATACCTCTTGATAGAAATTTAGGATTGACCTCAGAAAAGTGTTAGATAAAAGAGGATTCAAATATATACAACTTTTATGTTTACCACAAGGGATGCATCCTTCATATTTAAGGCCATCTATTATGCTTTTGTAATGATTAAAATATTTCAACTTCATTTGTCAAAGTTTTCAACTTAATTGTCAAATGTTATAACTACCTACTTTGATATTTAGCTCTCATATTTACCTATAAATAAGATCACTATTTTGTGTTATAGGGATGTAATTTGATGTTATAGAATTAATTTGTAATGAATTTTCATTCTCTTATCTCTATGAATTTTTAAAATTCTAGCTAAGGTTAGGAGGTTGATACTAAGGATTTATGATATATTCTTTAGATCCCATCTTTGATTTTA
>JAVXUL010003385.1:0-12797 GCA_035590515.1 Trichilia minutiflora | reverse complement strand
ATAAATATTGAGTTTATACAAGATCAAAAGCCCTGAAACCGACAACACGAATGATTTCTAGGGCATATACACTAACAAATGTGTGACACAAGGCTTTAGATTTATATCTTAATATCAAGGTTTCATGATAATCACGCAATAATTCTTGAAAGGTATATACTAACTTTAAAATGATTATCGATTAATGTTACATGCTAACTCTAAAATGATTATCCTTTAATATCCTTTCTCACAACTCTATACGGTGGTTTCTTAGAAAATAGGCGTACATCCACACGTGCCAAAAACACTATAAAATGTAAGAATTTTCAAGTAAAAGGTTCTGATTTTAAACTCTTACTAATATTATGCTATTTTACTCACTTAATTTTTCTCTTTACAAAAGATTTTATAATATAACTTGAGTGTTGAAGGGTTTTTATCGGACAATCGATATTTTTTTTATCTTCTTATTGTGATAGTAGATTTACAAACTTCAAAAACCACGAAAATTTTACTGTATGATATCCAAAATCCTTATTTAAAATTTTATGTATCAACAACAAGATATTTATATTTTTAATGTAATATTAAAAATAATATAAAAATATAAAATTTTAATACAAAATAACATAAATTGATATTATTAATTAATAAAAATATATAATTAATTTATTTTAATTATGCCAGTTATACAATACTTCAATTATCATATTACTTTCATTTGTATAAAAAAATTTATAAAAATAAATTTCTATGAGTAGCTTTATTAATAATATCAATATATTTCAAACAAAATATTAAAAAGATTCAAAACAAATCAAGAATCGAAAGCATGAATGAATAATTAATACACGTCTCATAAATTAATGTGTGTGATGTACGCAGGAAAGAATGTGACACATAAGAAACATTGATGTTGATGCAAACAAATTACACTTTGCATGTCCTTTTCTTTTTTTTATGTTTCTCAAGGGAAACAGATGACTTGTTTCCCTTCGTATATATATACCCATCAATGAATATGTAACAATGGGTGGTATCTACAAGAAATATAACTCTACAAGAAAAGCGGGCAAATTATCTTTGAATGAATCGAATGTTTACATTTATCATCTATAGTATTATATGGGCAATTTGGCTCAAGCAACATTGTTAACCAAAATTAGGTCCAAATTCACCGAATGACAGTGGGTAAACATATAACTTCAAGGGTACAATTTTTCTTTGACAAGGTCAATCCTATGATCCACCAACAGCTTAAAGTTCTTCTCTTCCAATTTCAAACGACCACTTATCACAATTTTAAAAAATATATTAATAATATTTATGAGTGCAATAAAATTTATTCATGTGATAAAAATAAGAAGTAATATTTCATTAATAAAGATACTAAATATAACAATATTAATCTTTAATATGAAATTTTAATTATACTAATTATTAAGAAGGAAAATGATTCAAGTGGTTGAATCTTCACAAACTAAAATTTAATAGGTCGATCTTATGAGCTTAACTAATAAAGTCACACCCCCTGCAACACGGTTATACATTAAAGGTAACGTCGGATGTGTTTTTCAATAAAAAAACTCTTATACCTAAGTCAACGAAAAGGTATAAGAAAAAAGAGAATGGAAAAGAGAGAAAAGGAATTTAGATTGACCTTTGTTTATGTGAGAGAGATCTTCCAAATTCTTAGTCCAAAAAGTTTTTAAAAATCTTCACTCTTTTTCTCTTAATTTTTTATTATTATTTTTCTTGGACATAACATTTTATCGGAAAATAAGAATGATGGGATCTTCTTGTTTTTATATAGTATATCAATCATATTTTATTAATACTCACATCATGTTTGATCTCAAAGCTACAGGGCCTATCACTATCACTATCGCATCGCATAAAACTAACCGATAATGAGACAAATAGCACCCGATGGTTAGACAATTATCTTGATCACAGACTTTCTCGTATTTTTTAATCATTTCTATTTTTAAGTACTATAAATGTATGCGGGTTAGGGATCAAGGGTTTTTAAGAGTGTGCAAGCTTTCTTATTTGAATCGACATGGATGCTGTTGAGTTATCGGATCATACAGTACCATGACACGAATGTGATAACATTTGTTAAGGTGAAAAGGCATCAAGTCAAGTTTTATGTATTCGAGATCAAAAATATTATATGTCTATGAAGAATTTCTTTATGTAAACTTCTCATTTTCTATCCAATATTAATAAAATATTTATTTTTAATAAATTTTTAATATTTTATCAATAAATTGTAATATTATAATACATAAAAAAAAAAAAAAAAAAAAAAGAAGAGGCCCAATATTTGAGTTGAAGTGTAACATAAAACGATAAAAATCTAAGAGGTACGCACACGGGTGTTGAATGTCATATGAAACCCATAACGAATCATTTCCATCCAAGTTTTGTCCTTAAAAGCAATAGTTTACCAATCAACGTATAGGACATTTTTTGCTAGGTGGAGAGACAATAGAAGAGCTAAAATTATGTGCACGCAAATTCATTACCACGAGTGAGTTTGAGGTAAGGGACAAAAAAAACATAGAAAAAACAGAAAGCAAGAAAGCCAATTATGGTAAATTAATTAAACAAAACCAAAGGCACAGATTCTTTGCTTCGAAGCCCCCCAAAAAATATTGAAGGAAATTCTTTTCCTTTCCTTTTTCCAAACACAGCCCAACTACGTAGACGTACTTCTACTCCATGAAATAAATACCCTTCACGAGCAACGGACCAAAACGTCAGTTCCTTAATTAAACAACTCGTTACAAATTTCCAACACAACCCTTTTAAGTGAAGTGTAAGCCAACAACGATTCAGCAAATTTCTCTGTTTCTCTCTCTCTATAACACAAACTTCGGCATCAATGGCGTAAAGCAACACCAACAAACATCCTTGAGTGTCAGAAACCAGTTGAAAGAAAGACAGACAACACAAAAAACCCAGTTATTCTTTTTTATTTCATTGTAATTAAGGTTTTGTGGAATCATTTAGACGCTAGAAATAGTGTGAAGCTTGTGTTATTTTTTTTTTCTTCCTTTTTGTTGAATATATGTTTATGAGGAGAGACGACAGTTTAATTTGTCAACCTGGGAAAGCCGGGAGAGTTTATTTTGGAAGGAATATTTGATTGCATCCATGAAATCACAACGGCTCTTGCTTTCGCTAGGATGAGCGATTCTGCTTATAAGGTCGAAACGGCGTCCCGTCTTGCCCAATGGAGGATAGAAAACTTGGCTTCTTGTACTTATCGCAAGTCCGATCCATTCAAGATTGGCAAGTGGAATTGGTTAGTTTCCTCCGTAATCGGCTCTTTTTCATCAATTTCCTATGTCTTATATGTGATATTTTTTAAGATTTTCTTATTATTAACTGGATTGCCTATTGTTAAAGAATTAATTTTTGTTGACTAATGGGATGACGAGTGAAATTTTTGATGATTTGTTTGGTAGCTGAGAAAATTGTGGGAAAAGGGAAAGAAAGTATGACTGTTAATAACCCTCTTTGGAAATGTTCCCGCTAGTTTTGTATCTTTTCTTTAATGGGGACAAAGCAAGTTTTGACATTCCTCTCTCTTTTGTTGAATTGAAGGCATCTATCTGTGGAGAAGAACCGGATGTTATTTGTTAAACTATATCCCGAGATATCGAATCTAACTAGAGAAAATCCCCCAATTGCTTCTTTCATTATCCGAGTGGTTAGTTCTGCTGGAAATCGCAAGTCTTTGGCTCATCCAGGTAGCGAATGAAACTATGTTTTTTTGGTTTTGTTGATGCTTTTCACACTTGATTGTTTAGTTTTTAAATACCAAAATTTTCACTAGCTCTGGATTAGGATAAGAAAATTTTAAAGGACGGAGTTGACCGATAATGATATTTTCAACTCAGCGACTAATGTGAATTTGACAGCTGAGAACATAAACTTAAAAGAAATATGAGAACCAATAAGATATTTTCAATGTTCTCGGATGGTGATCAATCTTATTGTCTTTTTTAAGGGTAGCTGAGATTATGCTACCTCAAGCTCATACTAGATTTTGTGCTTGAAATGTTCTGATATCTGACAAGTTGTTGTTTATACATATAAAATTTTGATTTTTGATGGATACATAGTTGTTAATTTCTTATCATTTTCTTTAAGCTTGAAACTTCATATATTTGTTTGATTTCTCTGCAGAAATTGCAGACAAGCAGCTTAAGAGTAACGAGGATTTTGTTTGGGCAATCGATGTCCCGTTAACAGGGAAATTCATCATTGACGTTGAATTTCTTGATTTGAAGATTGTACCTTCAGAAGTATGCGTCTTCTACACGCCTAAACTTATTTGCCTTCTATTTTGATTGATAAAAATTACTTTATTATAAAAGATAAATGACACAAATTTGTTTATAATTCCAGATTTTCTTAAGGTAGTAACCAAGTTCTTGCATCTTTTCTATTCGGTATTCTTGAAAGCAAAATGCAGATAAAGGCAAAAATTTTGGACTGACATTCAGTAAACAATAATATTTTTGTTCCTAGTATACCTGTGTTAACAATTGTCATTTTTATGAAATACGCAGGGTGGAGAACCTTCCTCCATTTGGGCTGACGGATTTACTATAAAACGATCAAATGCAACAGCTCTTGCATCTCTTGGTCAGATGTTGAAAGAAAGCATCCACACGGACATCGTCATTGATACTTCCAATGGAAGTATTGGAGCCCATCGTGCTGTCCTTGCTACACGATCACCAGTCTTTTGGAGCATGTTTTCTCATGATCTGAAAGAGAAAGAGCTCTCAACCATATATATTCCTGACATGTCATTTGATGCTTGCCAAGCTTTTCTCAGCTATATTTATGGGAATATTGAACATGAAGAATTCTTGACCCACCGATTGGCACTTCTTCATGCAGCTGATAAGTATGACATTCCTGACTTGAAAGAGGCATGCCATGAGAGTCTTCTAGAAGATATTGATACAAAAAATGTACTCGAGAGACTCCAAAATGCATCCCTCTATCAATTGCCAAAACTGAAGTGCAGCTGCATGTGGTATCTTGTGAAGTTTGGCAAAATATTTGACATGCCAGATGAATTCAGTGCCTTCATGCAATATGCAGACAGGGAACTTATCGCCGAAGTCTTTCATGAAGTTCTGGATGCCTGGAAAGGTTTCTGAAACTCAATCTACAAAAGAAAAATTGAACAATTCTGCGTGTTTGTCAATTCCTAATATATCCATGAATTGGGTTGCTAGAAAAATTTATGCGCAGAATTTGTTACCAAGAAGATGATTCTTTTGTTCAGATGGAATTTGTTAATGTCTTTATGAACAAAGATATTGGTTTTCATGGTATTGACAATAGTATTCTTGAAAAAGAGGGATACATGACCGGAAATTGTAATGAATTACATGAAATGGGAATGATCTGATATATAATACGATTGATTTATGGTGAGTTTTAACAAAGCATATCTGTGTTGATGAGTTGTAGTGAATTATAAATTGATTCCTGCACTTAGAGTTAGAGATTAATCAAGATTAATGACGAATGATAGAATCGGCAAAATCATATAAAGCAGAAAAAGCTGTAATTCTATCTAAAATTTCTTTTGGTGGATTTTGAAAGCATAAAGAAAAAAAGAAGAAAAAGAGACAAATGAATATAAAAGAAGAACTAAGATACATATAAGCTGAGTAGCAAAAGACTAAGGTGACCTAAAAGCATAGCAAATTGTGAAAGGATATGAATTAAATAACAGAAGTGAAAATTTTGCACAAGGAACTGCAGGGTACAAAAAAATTTCACTGCCTCGTTTAGTTCAATGCATCTTCAGTTATAATAACGAACATTCATACTAAAACATACAGACACTAGACTTGTTAAATGAAGGTCATACATAATAAGGTACAAATAATCAGTTGAGATCTGAACCAAGATCTTATGGAGATTGGCTTGAAGACGCAGCCTAGATTATTAGCTCAATAGTGTTGGCTTTCAAGGGGGAGATTGTTATCAATAACAATTATCTGAGAACTTTTGCTCTTCGACCAACGGAAACATTGCAAAGAACATGGTTTACAATAACAAAAGCATAAATAATTCGAAATAGCTTGAGCAATAAAAGTTGACATAAGAAATTGTATATCAAAAATTGAAATACCAAGATCAAAACATAGCCTTAATAATCAACTTACATTCCAGAGAGGAAATCTCTACGGTCCTTGACTTGTAATCGTTGAAACTCCATTCTCAAGTTTGGTGGAGTAGAAGTATATGGAAGATGGAGGGAACATACATGGAGTCAACTTTGCTAGAAATTAGAATGAGAATATGGAGGGAATATTATTAGGATCTTCTATGAATATTACAGTCAGAATTTGGAATCTTCTAACTTTTGTATTTTTGGATCCAAAAGTGCATTGGTGAATGTGAATGGATTAACTGGCTAGGCTTCGAAGCCCATGCATAACCACCTGTTGATCCAGTCCAAGCCCATATATATCAACCTAATATTACAATTTTTCTTTTTTTTAAACTCTCTATGCTTCAATCTAAATTTAAAGGTGTGTGGTCGCAGGGCATTTGAAATATATTGGCCAGAATAAATTTTGATATCAACATCAATTGTTAACACTTCAATTCTGTATGAAATCAGAAAAATCGACAAAAGGGATCAATTCGAAAATAAAATCGGAAAAAAGGTTTGAACAAAATTTTCTTTTTCTCAATTTAGTAAAAACCAGTAAACATCTTACATAAAGTTCCTTAATTGTTCACCAGTCCAAATTAGTATGTCATCCATATCCATGCATATAACATATTAGCGTCAAAACTATAATTTAAATTGAACCGAGTACGCTCTAAAAGAACTCAACTCCTCACGTTGCTTTGAAAACCGAAACCGAACTTTCCACATCAAATGGGTAGATGCAATTTCGCCTCCAAAAACACAGTTACTAAAAGGAGAGGAAAATATTGCCTTCATATAAATTCTTCTCTCTTGCTAATCTTCACTTTTTTCTCTCTTTCAATATTTTTTGCCGCGGAAAAGGCAAGTTGTTTTTCTTTACTTCTTTTTTTTTCCGGAAAGCAGTGCCAATTTTGCTGTAGAACTACAAAATGAAACATGGAATTAGTTGAAATTCGGATGCCTGCATCTGAAATTCTTATTTTATAATAAACTCTTTAAGCTTTATTCATTCTTTTTGGCTCGATCTTCTTTATTCCAGTGCAATGTCATTACACGTTTTTTCAACTAACTTATGGCATTCAATTTCATTTTTTTGTTTAAAATCTCCAATCGTACATGGTATATTTAAGAAGACATCCACACAAAGTAGAGGGTTTCAACTGTGTATCTAAATTATGCAAGAAATGCTTATTATGAGCTGCTCGGAACATGCTTGGGAAAGCAAATGACTGAAGAAATTTCTCTTGATGTATTTTTCTAGTTCTCAATTAGCAGTCAGTTTACTTTTGTATTTCATTTTTACTGTATCACTTGATCCAAATCTGTTAATAATATTACTCATTTTGGTCTAATCCTTGATTGTTTTTGAAAATAGGTCAATCCGGGAACTTCCTAAGAGGTCACTAATCTTGGTACTACTCTCGTCTAAACACTTTTTTGGGAATAAACTATCACCCATCTCAAAAGGTCTTGTTTACAACTTGGTTCCAACTCTACATATATAGGCTAGTAACTTTCTCTTCCATTCCGATGTAAGATTTGGTTCATCCCTACCGTTCTAGATTCCGATGTGGGATTCGATTCATCCCTGCCGTCCTAGAAGCCTGCCAGAAGCCGCTCCTTACTCAGGCACCCTTGCTCCGACGTCACTTCCTGTATCAGATCGGGATGTTACAGGCCTACCAACTTCCGTTTGGTTCATCCTCGAACCACCACCATCATACTAGAGGAAAGTTGGCTCTGATACTAATTGTAACACCTGATCCAAGTCTGTCAACAATATTGTCCGCTTTGGCCCAACTCTTGGGGCCTCACGGTTTTGTTCTTGGAAATGGGTCAATCCGAGAACTTCCCAAGAGATCACCCATCTTGTACTACTCTTACCCAAGCACGCTTAACTGCGTAGTTCTTGAGAATAAACCATCACCCATCCCCAAAGGCCTTGTTTACAACTTGATTCTAAATTTATATATATAGCCCAGTAACTTTCTCTCCCATTTCGATGTGAGATTCGGTTCATCCCTACTGTCCTAGAAACCTGTCAGAAGTCGCTCCTTGCTCAAGCACCCTCGTCCCGACGCCACTTTTCGCCCTCATCAGATCGGGATGTTACATTTAAAATTTTCTGTTATGATTAATCACGCACAGATCAAATCAAATCAGGATCAAGTATCGCTCAAAAAACACAAATTGGAAAAACAAGAAACGAATTTGTTGCAATTCAAAAAAGAAAACAGAAGAAACAGAGCACTCAACAAGCCTTCTTTAGGTGGTTCGGTTTAGCACAAACTTATATCGACAATCAAACCCAATGGGTACAAACTATAGTATTAAGATCAAAGAATGTTACAAAGAAGAAATCACTCTGAAAGCTTTCTCACACCCCCAGAAATCAATGGCCAAATCCCTTATATCAATCAGCAAAATTCAAAAATTCTGGAAAAAATGCAGAATTCGTTACACTTGACACATGAAATTACAATAAGGCCATTAATGAATATACAAAAGACTTATAATAGGCAGGGGCAAATTCATCAACTCAACACTTCAACTAAAATTAACGAACTCTAGATGCCTTCTTCTTTTTCTCCACTTGCAGAAATAAAGCTTTTTATTTGCTTCCTTTGCTAATTATTAGATTAACTCTCCATAAATCTCTACCTTGATCTATAATCTGTAATAGTCTTCAAGACACCATCTGGTTTCTAAACTTATTTCTAAGTTTTATCTATCTCCAGCAAGCTTAAACATAGTTGAAACTTACTGAATGTTAGAGCTTTTGTCATTATATCTGCTAGATTCACTTTAGTGTCAATCTTTACCATTTGAACAAGTCCTGACTCTACTACATCTCTTATAAAGTGTAGTCTCATATCTATATACTTGGACCTTTCATGGAAGACTGGATTTCTAATCAAATGCAAAGCACTTTGATTGTCACAGTGGAGCTTAATACTTTCCTATTTTAACCTAAGTTCTGTTATTAACCCCTTCAGCCATAATGCCTCCTTTACAGCTTTTGTTGCTACAATGTATTCGGCTTCTGTTGAAGACAAAGCTACAATATGCTGAAGGCTAGACTTTCAGCTAACAGTGCACCCTTTCAATATAAATACATAAGATGACAAAGATCTCCTTCTGTCTACATCATTTGCATAATCAGAATCAATGAACCTTTCTAGCCAAACATCTCTAGATGAGCTTCTTCTATATGTTAATCTCAAGTCTGAAGTACTTTTTAAATACCTGACGACCCATTTGATAGCCCTCCAATGCTCTTTCCTCGGGTTGCTCATGTATCTACTCACCACTCTAATAGCATATGATAAATCTGGTCTTATGCAAATCATGGCATACATTAGGCACCCAACTACATTTGAATATAGTACTGACTTCATTTCTCCTTCCTCTTTTTAGCTTTGTGGTTCATTTAGCTTTGATAGTTTGAAATGTAAAATATAAGGGGTTGCAACTGACTTGGTATTATCCATTCTGAACTTCTTTAATATTCTCAAGATATAATCCTTTTGTGTACGTCTCAGAACACCTACTTTTCTGTCCTTGACAATCTCTATGCCAAGAATTCTTGTTGCACTCCCCAAATCTTTCATTTCAAACTCAGAGTTCAACAACTTTTTCAATTCTATCACCTGCTCTCTCTTTGAACATGCTATGAGAATATCATCAACATATAATAGCAGCAAAGTTAACTCACTTGTTGTTGTTGTTTTCATGTATATGCAGCTATCATAGGAACTTCTTTTATAGCCAGATTCATTCATAAATGATTTAAATCTCTTGTACCATTGCCTAGGTGACTGCTTCAAACTATATAGAGATTTCTTGAGCAAGCAAACTTTTTCTTCATTTTCAGCAGCTTAAAAACCTTGAGGTTGCTCCATGTATATCTCCTCTTCCAAGTCCCCATGTAAGAATGCTGTTCTTACATCTATTTGATCCAATTCCAGATCAAAGACAATAACCATAACAAGCAAGAGTCTTATTGATGTGTGTTTAATAACAAGTGAAAACACTTCACTGTAATCCACACCCTCCCTTTGAGTAAACCCTCGTACTACCATATTAAGAGCATTTTTCACACCTTTCAGGGAGATTGTTTCCTTACCAAGTGTCATGGTGTCTATGAAATGTTCATATAAGCTAGGCAGAAAACTCAGCAAGATCATGGTCAAGTCTTCATCTAGAAGCTTTGCATCTAAAATTTTAATATCCATTGTGATCTTGTTAAACTCATCAAGAAGCTCCCTGATCGAACCACCTTCTTCCATTGCTAGAGTGTACAGCCTCCTCTTATGATAAAGACGATTATCAATAGACTTAGACATGTACCTTGACTCTAGTTTTTTCCACAAACCAGAAGCAGTATTCTCATTCAAGGCTTGAGCCTCATATAGTACACCATCACTCAAACTCAAGATGATGGCATTGTGAGCCTTCCTCAGAACTTCTTCCTTGCGTTCTTGAGTCTAAGAAAATGATAAGCCTTTTTCTCCATATAATGCCTGCTTCAGACCTTGATATACCAGTAAGGCCCTCGTTTAATTTTTCAAATGTTAAAATCATTCTTTCCATTGAATTTATCAAGATCCAACTTTGTTTAAGCCATTCAAGAACTTTGCTCTGATACCACTTGTTAGGATTAATCACACACAAATCAAAAAGGATCAAGAATCACTCAAAAAATGCAAACTGGAAAAACAAGAAACAAATTTGCTGTAATTTAGAAAAGAAAACAGAAGAAATAGAGCACTCAACAAGCCTTCTTTACGTGGCTCGGTTTAGCATAAACCTACATCCACGATCAAATCCAACGAGTCTAGACTATAATATTAAGATTAGAGAATGTTACAAAGAAGAAATCACTCTGAAACCTTTCTCACACCTCTAGAAATCAATGGCAAAATCCCTTATATCAATCAGCAAGATTCAAGAATTCTGGAAAAAATGCAGAATTCGTTACACTTGACATATAAAATTACAATAAGGCCATTAATGAATATACAGAAAACTTATAACAGGCAGGGGCAAATTCGTCAACTCAACACTTCAACTGAAATTAATGAACTCCAAATGCCTTCTTCTTCTTCTCCACTTGTAGAAATAAAGCTTTCTATTTGCTTCATTTGCTGATTATTAGATTAACTCTC
Organism: Trichilia minutiflora; assembly: GCA_035590515.1. NCBI lineage: Eukaryota > Viridiplantae > Streptophyta > Magnoliopsida > Sapindales > Meliaceae > Trichilia > Trichilia minutiflora. The sequence goes on along the minus strand of JAVXUL010003385.1, from coordinate 1,442 downwards.
CACATTTTCTTTAACAGCATTCAGCAGGCACAAGATTCAATCTTTTACTCCTATAATCGATTTATCAATGGCTTTGCAGCAGTCCTGAATGAGGACCATGCACAAAGGTTTGGAAGTAAGAAGTTCAATTTATATAGAATATAGATTGAAAATTGAACACAGAGTGTTTACGTTGTTTTTGTCTTTCCTTCTACAACTTTTCATATCTAGCATTGCTTGATTGAATCTGTCACTATTTAGGCTAATAAATGGACGTGCTTCATTTTGTACCGCGGAGAACCTAAATGTTGTATCAGTTTTCTTTAATAAAGGAAGAAAACTACACACAACGCACTCATGGGATTTTCTTGGACTAGAAAAAAATAATGTTATTACTGCGAACTTAGTATGGAAGACTGCTAGGCTTGGTGAAGAAACAATTATTGGAACCCTTGATATAGGTAGGCTCTATATCCATCCCTTTTTTATGAATTCTAGTCAACGGTCCAACACTTTTATAATGAATGAACCTTGAAACTGACCAAGTTACATAAAATTTTCATTTAAATTATTGTTTTTGCCTTTCTTTTAGCATAATAAATTACAAAGGTTGCCACAAGCCTCTGTCAATATTCATCATATTTTTGATATTTTTGATGCCCCTTACAAGGAATATAGTTAGAATCAAAGAGCTTTAGTAATGAAGTTTTGTGGTCTTTGTCATCAAAGTGGCATGGATTTTGTCAGAATGACATCACCTATGAAGATAAATGCAGCAGATAATCTTCGCCTTTTGTGCTTTATTATCACCCTCAACCTCTTACAAAATTTGAAAATTCACCTATGTTTGATTTACCTCTATCATGTATGAGATAAAACTGATAGTTTCTTATATCGGTGCTACAGGTAGGAAATTCATAGAAATGAGGTTTTTCAACCAAAGCTATATTAATTATGTTTGCACGACCAATTCCAATTTTGCTATCACTCCTGAAATATCCACTACTCGAGACTTAGAAGGTTCTGGCTCATACACTTTATCAACAGCTGGTGGTAACTTCGTTATAAATGTTAGTGTTCATGGTAACGTGACGTAGTGGAAACATAGGATAGCACATAAATAATCTTACAAATTAATTTTTTGGACTTTGAAATCTATCAAGTAGAAAAAGTTGAAAATTTTTATACTCTTTAAAATAAATTCTATTTCTATTCATTCGAATGAAAAGAATATTTTGTTTGATAGAATCATTCAATTTGTTCAAACAATATATATGAATTATGCGGCCACATTTTCAGAGACTCTTTAAGAAATTTTATGTAATTTTTGGTCAAACAAAAATACTGAAAGAAAATGCTGAATCATTCAACCGAAAGTTCAGTCTTTTGATGAGTACATAAAAGTGTATGTGTATTAAGGGTTAAATTTATTATTTTACACTTAAAGTATGATTATCTCTCTC
>JAVXUL010003374.1:0-12798 GCA_035590515.1 Trichilia minutiflora | reverse complement strand
TTTTTCCTTTTCATCATTGCCATTCTTCTTTTCTCGTTTCAACTGAAAATAATTTTTCTTAATGTGACCCATCTTATCACAATGATGACGTTCAACATTCTTCTGTCATGATCTTGATTTGGTTATATTCTTGCCTTTATCTCTCGGGCCTCTACTTTGACTTTTTTCTCTTTTCTCTGTAATGAGGACTTCTGAATTTGATGAAGAATCCTGAGTTTTTCTACTCATTCTCTTAACAAAATCTATGGTAACTGTACCATTAGGAGTTGAATTACAGAGCGATATATGAAAAGTCTCTTAAGTTTCAGACAATGTACTAAACAATCACAAGACATATACCTCATCTTCAAATTTAATATTCATCATTGAAAGTTGATCTAATAATCCTTGAAACTCATTCAAATGATCTGAAATCGATTGATCATCTATATATTTCAAACCCATAAGTTGTTTAATTAAAAACATTTTATTGTTACCGGTCTTCCTTGTATATAGTAACTCAAGCTTATTCCACAAAGTTTTAGTATGTGTTTCCTTGTTAATATGATTCAAAACATTATCATCTATAAACTGTCGGATTAACCCCCACACAATTTTATGCTCAATAGTCCAATCAGAATCACTCATGTTCTCGGGTTTCAATTCATCAAATATCGATAAATGCCAACGCTTCACATATAACAAATCTTTCATCTTACCCTTCTAAACATGATAATTGATTCCATTCAAACTAATCATTCTGTTTATACTTGATTCTATTATTCTATCAAACATAATATCAATCAAGCTCTAATACCACTCTGTTAAGAAAAAATTACGAAATTCCCTCTTTGATTGAACTTGTGAGAAACCAAACAAACACACCAAACGCAAATATGAATAGCAAAATAATGATCAACACAATCTAATTTTTAACGTGAAAAACTCCTCCAATATGAAGGATAAGAATCACGTGACTGTTCTCGGAGTTCACCCAAATCTTCAATATAAAACTTTACGTACAAATCTAAATCCAATAGGTATAAAATCTATCCCACAATCACTAATAATAATAGAGTGAACACTCTCAATAATAACAAGTGAAGATCAACCCAAAAATAACTTAGAAATTTGTAGAAAATAAATCTTTCTTATTCAAAAATAAATACCTTCAAAATTAACTTTTAAATCTAAGTTATAATTATCCAAATGACAATCAAACTGTTTAAATTAAAGAACAAGATGTTCTAATCATACTTTTAAAATTTCAGCTTGATCGGATAGTGGATCATCCTCCGATCTTTAGAAAAACAAAATCTGCGCGCCCAAAAATTCTACAAAAAATTCTGCATTGCTGCCGGTTTTTCTTCGTCTTTGGCTGCGTTTTGTCGTTTGCTTCTCTCTGCTTTTTTTCTTTTAGCTTCTTCACACTGTGATTGTGCGTAATTATGCTGTGTCTTCTAATTTCAATTGGATTGTTATATAAAGAGAGAAGTTGAATTTCTATTAGGATTTGTTTTTGATTTTGGGTTCGACGTTGGGCAAAGCCCAACACAAAGTGCCCAATCTCTCTTCCAACAACAAAAAAATTGTAACCAAGGAGGTGAAATGGGTGAGACTCAACTGTGACAAGATTGGTATCCTGCCAAACTAATGCAATTGTGGAATTGAAAGGCCACCTTACTAAGCCTAGTTCCAATGAACTGCCAAGGTTCGCTGCAAGAGGTGCCCCCTTGTAGTTAAATGGAACAGGAAGTCGTTTGGGGTAGTCAGCTCTGTCAAACTCCAGAAATGTTGAAATAATGAGCTTCCAAGAGTCCAGTCTTTGGCATCACAAAGGTTATGTTGTTCAAAGAAGCAGTAAGTTGAGTACCATTTTGGCAAGTCGGAAATGGGTTTGTCGTAAACCAATTGTGTAAAAACGATGACAACCAACCTGAAGAGGACATCTGCTGGAAATTGTGGGTTGTTTAAGATCCTAAGTTTACTGTTGTAGTTTAACGCAAAGTTGCTGTCATTTGGAGTAAGCAAAGTGGGTAAGATTGGAAGAACTGTGTTTGAAATTTCTTTGTATTGTAGAATGGCTGCGACAGTTTAGTTGTCTACAGGAATTGATGCATCCATGAAAGTCCTTGCTGTCATGAAGTATCGGTTTGGAGACTGGTTCCCTTTCACACCAACATTTTGTAGTTTGACCCGGTGCAATTAGGACAGATTGGGTTGTAATGGCTTGGTGTAGACTGCATCAATCTCTACAACAGTAATGTTGTGGCCAGCAATCGCGAAGAAGAGCTCATCATTGAGTGCAGCATTAACAATCCTCAGTAGATACGATTTACCCGATTCAATCTCCATGTCAAAGGTATGTATGAAAGAAAATTTAAATAGAATATCAGACATGTTATGCAGTAATATTCTTAATTGCAGTAATTTTTAATATTAAAATTCTTGTTTTTGAATTTTAAAAAAAAAAATCACGAATTAGAGTGATTTACGTTTCTCAAAACAAGGTAGAGTGGCCCTGGTTTTCCACTGATAGCATGAGCATCTGAAGTTTGTGGTGGCAAGCCCAACTTATTTCCTTTGTTTACAATTTTCAACATCTAAATTCCACCCTTCTCCTGCATATATATATATATATATATATATATAAAAGAAATTGGAGAAATGTACGAAAATACCCATATTTTCTAATCAATTTATGAAAATAACCACATTAAAAAAATATTAACTAAAATATTCAAAAATTTATTTTTTGGACGATTTTATCTATGTTCGAAAGTGTACTTTCGAACACAGACATTTTCGCACATGATAAAAAAACACTCACTTTTGCACGTAAGTATACCTTACACTTTTGCACATAACAAAAAAATACTAACTTTTGCACAGGGGTAAAATCATCGAAAAAACTTATTTTTGGATATTTTGATTAATATTTTTCTGACATGGTTATTTTAGAAAATTGGTTAGAAAATATAGGTATTTTCGCAACTTTCCCTAAGAAATTTGCACGTCAAAATATTCCCTTCAAAACTTTTGATTTTAATATGTTGATCAATGATTGTTAATGATATTATATAACGGCCTAGGACTATATTAATTTCTTGATAAGGTCAAGGAAATGGAAATGGAGTTCCTCGTTTTGGCATGATAAAAATGACGCCCCAAGCGATATAGTCTGATGATGCTGGGTATGGCTGTATGGGAGATCGATCTGTGTTTGCGTTACGGTCCCATGTTTGATTCCCCTGATTGTCATTCTTTATAAGAATTTGGGATAGTTGGGATTTTTACTCGCGTACTTAATACTATTACGGATAGTCTTTGCATACGTGTCTTATCAATTAAAGTTAAGAGTCTCGTGATCTACGCTTATGCTGTACATATCTTAAGGAGGTATGATCTCATCCCGTATCTGATTGGATGACATAATAATGACTGGTACGTGAGTTTTCTCGTAAAAAAAGAAGAAAGATAAAAATGGCACTATCAACTGTAGTCCTTGGCCACAAAATATGAGCACGCCACGTCAGAGTTTCTCTTTGTCCGCTGGTGTTGAAATCATAAATGTAACTGCTTCCAGTCTTGATAGGACATCTGCCCAACCATTGCAGTATTACTTCAAACCATGCCTACATTCGAAGGGAGACAAACATATACTTCAATTATATATGACTGCACAATTTTTATTTACTACTTTATAATTGACATATAAACCAATGTATAGACATGATGTGTGCGTGATTGTTCACATTGACAAAAACTCGATCTCCTTCTCTAGCATAGATTGTAGGCCCTGGACACATTCCATTAACAGTAAATTTTGTTTGGCATGGCACAGGCTGCTCAAATTCTTCACTTGAATCTAATGATTACCAAAAAAAAAGGAAGCGTTAAACAACGAAGAAGTCCCATTGCAATGAAAGAAAGTGGAAAGGAAAAATAGTATTAACACATTGATACATACATCAAACTGCAATACTTCATTACTACTGCATCAGCTTGAAATGAAAGAAATCTCATAAAGCAGAAAACGATCAAAAGCGAAACTTGAATGTTGCATTACAATTTTCTGCTTGTATTAGTTGAAAATGAATGAACTTGTTCAGAATTTAACTACAGCTAAAAATGACTGAATGCAGAGAGAGAGGAAAACAAATGGTACTTAATAGTCATACCAAAATGGAAGCTAAGGTAGTGGGTTAATTGGTTGTTAGCATACCTAGTTTCGGTAGGTATTAGCTAACAGCAAGGTCTAAACAAAGCTTGGAAGCAACTGTATGTTATAAGAAGTTGAGATATCATGCACTGTCTGTTACCAACATATACTATACCACATATTTATAATATGTGGAGTACCTTGAAAGGTCATTTTAATGATCAGCATCTTCAATAATAAGTTACGAAAATGTTTATATTACTTAATAAGTTTTTCTTTGCACAAACATGTTGCTTTGGCTGCTGGTTTGGGTTTCAGGGATTTAAGAATATTGGGTGAATGATAGAGATTAATATTCTCATTCTTAATAATAATAATAATAATAATAATAAAAAATATGGAACATTACATGCGTCTAAAAATTATAGGTAGGATTGTCTTTTGAACAGATATGTGGCAGTTAATCAAAGATGAACATATATTGTAACATTGGCATGATCTTACTTGGGGGCCTTCTTTGGGATGATAGGTCATAGGTGAATATGCTTTGGCGTTCTCTTTAACTTGTTAAAATAAAGCTAGTGAAAATTGTTTGGGATATATTAGTCTTGTTATTGTTCCCGGGCCTATTACATAAACAAACCTTTATCCTTTACTGTATATATATTTTTTAAAAAAAAAGGGAAAGGCAAATTTGATAATCTTCTTTTATGGGTTTAATTATATTTTATTACTTTTATATCTGTGCGATTTATACTCTTTTAATAGAATTTCGTACTTAAGAATTAATTATAATTTTATAATTTAGAGTTTATATTTGGGACTTATCCTTGGGGATTGAAATTTAACTCAAACAATATGCAATAACATAACACAACCTAATGATGAATTGATAAGTAGAAGCCATAAATGATGAATACAGACCACAAATAGTGAGTCAATACAATGTGGAGATTCATATATACTCTTACCTTTTACACACAAAAGTATAATATGTCAGCCAGACAAGTTGACATAAAAAAATGAATAATTTATTAAAATATTTTTAAAATAGAATTATATGAAATCAATAATTTCAACCTCTTAACAATTAATTCCAATATAAACTTGGCATAAATCACCAAACAGAACTAATTTTTTATGGTGGGGCTCAAACTTGTGCTGAAATGGGCTGAATTATTCGACCTTGGGTGAGTTGCCCCATGCTACTAACTTAACAAAATGTGTCTTGAGTCATTGCTTTTTCCCCAATACTAAATACACCTGACCATCTTTTGTAACCGAGTGTACTTAGTAACCTTTATTTTATGTCCCCAAGCGAATGCTTTGGGTATCCGTTTCAGTGGGTTAAAATCAAATATACCGATTTTATATAATTCAAACATGACAATTAAAATATAAATATTATAGATAATGACTTGGATTATACAAACAACAGCTTCCTTTAAACTTTTCATGTAATTAACAAAAATTAAAAAATAAATTATATAAAATATTTTCATAATAATTATACAATATTATTATTACAAAATCCATAAAAAAATATGTTTTCTTAATATTATTCTAACATTAATAATAATGCTTTTTGACGGGTAATCTCATCCTTCATGCATGTTTTTTATTTTCTCAAGTTTTCGAAGTTTCAATGATGTATTACACCCTAGTTTATGTCATTAATTAATTATTGGATGCCAGCTTCTCTTATTCCTATTCTTTCCAATGAATTAACTGAAGCAAAGGACTAAATTATGTTGTCACATGAATAGATGTCTGCGCATGTTCCATTCAACTCCAAAGCTAGTTATTATATTAATTTTTTCTTAAAAAAAATTTAAGTTCAATCTTTTTAAAAAGAATCCAAGGATCGGATACAAATTATATATTTAATTTTAATTTTATTTGCAAATTAAAAAAAAAAAAAGAGTTATGTGTAAGATAACTATGTGAATCTCATGCAAATAAAATATATATCTCTTTTTGTAAACTTTTTATAGTCTTTGACTTCAAGCAGAAGAGAAGTGAGGTTATGATTAATTTAATGAAGATGATTCTTAATTTATTAATTAGATTAGAGATTATATGAGAGAGCCTCCGTTCTTGTACTTTGGTAATATATATTCTATTTTATTACTTAGGAGATAACACATTTGTCTTTACTTAAGTTTCCTTTTTTTTTTCATTAATTTATTAACTAACCGTCCTTCAAATGAATGGATGAAATCATAAATTTTGATGTGAAAAATTTATAGAAGTTAATATTTTAAGTGTCCATATTTATACTCATATGTAGTTAGTCCTATTAATAGGAATGAATTTTGGATTATATGGTTAGACGCACGATATGAATTTCGATTTTTAGGATACGCTCTAATTTAAGAGGAGGGTCGCGATAGTGGGATATTGTGTTAGTCCTCCTCAAGATTAATCAAAATACGCATAAACTGATCCGGTCACTTGAATTAAAAAAAAACAAAAAAAGTGTCCATTTTCTTACATAGTGCTTGAAATTTAATGATGATTATGATTCACTTTCATGCAGGCTTGAATTTTTCCCGCATGGGTTCTTTTCTAATTTCGAGTGCCAATCATGTTAACAAGAGAAAAGACCATGAAACTAATTCTTGCATGAGAAGGAAAAATATCACAGAAGCAAAGAAATAAAAAATAATTTACAAATTAAATGAACGATATATGTATCTCTAATATATATTGATTAAATGAACGATATATGTATCTCTAATATATACGCGCCTCTAAAATTTAGTTAAACATATACTTTAATCTTATTATTTTCAAAAATATTCATAAACATCTCAATTCATTAATTTAATATTTAATTTTGAATAAAAATAAAGTAATCTCATATATTTGGGTTTTAAAATTATTATGATTAAGAATAATAAAATAAGATATGTATGAATATTTTAAAATTTTGTAAAATTAAAGTATACATTTAACTAAATTTTAATGGCGAGCGCGCACACACACACGTATTCTTATAAATTTAGTGAAATTGTATAAAAATATAAAATAACAGGGTAGTATTGGCAGACAAAGTGATAGTGTTGAAACTAGAATAGCAACCCAAATGAGGGACAATATCATGAAATGGAGAACCATCCATTATGGACCGCAAAGCCTTGTCAGGAAGCACCATATTTCTTCTCTGAATTCTCGGGTTCTGAATGAATCTGCTGTCTTATCCATTTCTTTCTTCTTCTTTTTTTTGTCAATTCAATCCTGTAAGTTAATGAACTATTATCATATTTTCCCCAGGCATATATGGACCCAGTGTTCTTGTCCATGTCAAATGCAGAGCCTTGTAAAAATAGTCAGCAGAGTTGACCCCACTTTGATTAAGGGACACGGGTACGATTGCAAAAACATTTTTATCATTTCACCGTCTAATACACAAAATTTACAAGAATAATTATTATCTATTCCACTGGATAATTAAGTTAACTTCGTATTAATTCTTCCATTTAAAATAAGTGTACGTAAGTTTTAATATTAATATGAAATATATAAATTATTAAAAATTAGTATTATAAAATATTATTTTAATTTTATTTTTAAAGCAGAGCAGAGAGACACTACCAAAATATTGGTCTATCAAAAACGATAAATTAATTGTTCAAATAATACGAATTTGTTTCATTTTTCTAATCCTGCGCATTTTGAAATGGTTAGTGTCAGTTCTTTCTCTGTGTTTTTTTACGATAAGATATTATGTGTATGGTAATTTAATAAAATTTTTACTCATGTATTTTATTTTAAATGTTAAAATAAAATATTAAAGGGATTGGAATCCCAAAGCCATAAATCTGAATGATGTGCCTTGACCAACAATGGAAAAGGTCTAGATCAAGGAATCTCATACTTTCATAATTTTGTAAATTTTAAAGTGAAAAAAAAAAAGCATAAATCATGAATTCTGAAGAAATTAAGGTTATAAGTGTGATTCATAATAATGTTTGCATACAGAAAACTTAAATAATATTTCATCCAATTTTGTATGCATTCATTTGCATGTAGTATTTATCAATTAGTGGACGCGAATTCAATTATTTAATAGATCAAAAATTCGAGTTAGCATCCACAAAAAAAGAGTTGTTTGTGTCACAAATATGGGGATATGAGTCTGAATATGACGCCACTTGCAAGCAAAAATGAGAAAGTGTCTGTAAGAGGATAAGAAAATGAGTACTTCTCATAATTCTGATGGTTATTGGGATATGCAGTCATTTTAGGAAAATGGGAAATGGGGATCATCATGATAATTGATGATCTCCCATTTTATTTGAACTCAATTCTGTCTTGTAAGCAAAACAAACTTATAGTTAATTAATCAACCATAATCTCTGCTGCAAATCAATATTTCTATACCATCACCATGCATTTGAGAAGTTAATAATTAATGATGAGTCTTGAAATCATGATTAATGGGGTCAATCGTATATATGTTTTACGAGAATTAATTGAAAAAAAAATCCCTTAATTAATCTTGATCTTAATATCTTAATTTCTAACTATTTTCTGTGTTTGCCATATTCACTTTGTTGAAATGACGTCGGCATGCATGTTGATGGACTCCAATTCCATCCTAATTAATGAAGGAATAAATTCAGTATACGTTAGTGCTTCAAAATAGGGTAACGAAAGAGATACAAATATCCTATATAAATTATTGTGTAAAAATTAATAAGATATAATAATTTAATTAAGAAAAATATAAATCCATGCAGTTAATACAAATAAATAATATGATAATGTGATAACTAATATTATTATATTATATCAATTTATATACAATAATTTATTCAAAATATTTGTATCTTTAATATTAATTTTTAATCCAAAATACAGAGAACACATCGTTTTAGTAAAAATTAGTCGCAATCTATTTCTTCTTTTATGATATGAACGATTGGCATTTCTTAATATAAGTTTATACTTGTCATATTTTTTATTTAAATTAATAAATGTATTTTTTATATTTTATTTTACAATAATATGAACAACTTTGAACCTTGTTTCAGTATAAATTAAAAAAAAATAAACTTAGAAAAAGAGTTGTCAAAATGAATAGATTCCAATCAGTATAAGTTTATACTTGCCCACATGAATAAATTGGCACCACCAATTTGCAATATTATTTGACTTGTGCTTGTCCATATTGATTATTATAGATCATCATCCTTGTTCTTAATAATTTTGCATAATTATTGTTTACAGTTGTTATCCGATAATTTAAAGTTAGTCAGAGGGGTGTATTAAGTCAAGTGTTAAAAATATTTTAATTTATTAATTAATTAAAGGAAGATTTGACTTAAACAACTCTTATCAACTGTTGAGGACTGTTGCCCAACCGTTTTACTTGGCGCCCCCATGTACAAAGACACAGTATGATGAACGTGGGTCATGGAAATTGAGAAAGCTTTTTTATTATTTTATTTTTTTAATCTGTTAATGGTTTGTTATTATTCATTATTAAGATTTAAGAGAGGACTCGAAAACAATTTTTTTTTTTAATATTGTGTGAGCTGAATTATTATCACCAAGTCTCATTAATCCATCACTTGTTAAAAGAAAGAAAGAAAGTTTCATATGATTGAAATATTTTTAGACACAGTTGTCTTCAATAAGAAGAAAAAATATATATAAAAATACTAAACAAAAAAAAAGGCCGAAAAATTTAATTAAGAATATATATATATATATAAGAGCATAAAGCACATTAGTCATTTAAAATTGGCCCTTTTCATTCTAATAGTCAAATTAATTCTATTTTTGTTCCAATTTAAAAAGAATATTGATTTTTTTGGCTCTTTCATATGCAAATAATTTTATTTTTATTTTTATTTTTAGTAATAAAAAATTAATTCAAAAATTCTTAGAAAAAACTCATTTTTTATTTCTATAATATTTTTTTAGAATAATTCAGATTATCTGAGCATCATCCGACTAATTTCTAAGAAATACTAATTGAGTATACCACCGTTTAGATATCCCACTTAAATCACAAGATACATACTATTTAAATCATGAGTGATTGTTAGAATCAAACATAAAACATGTATTCAAACCATACATCGTAAATTCAATCTATCGTCACCATAATACTATGCCTATGAATAATTTTCTATAATATTTGTCAAATAAACACTAACTTGAGCATTATATTAAAATAATTTTATGTAAATAAATTAGAATTTTATTTGATATTAAAACGTTATAGTTTTGAAATCAAAACTTTTGTGAGATGAAAAATATTGAATGTTAAATATTAATTAAATAAAATAAGTGAATCATGCTAAAAATTCGTACTGTCAAATTATTTTTTAACTTTACTTTTATAGTATAACAAGTCAAATCAAAGCCTAGATAAAATTATCTTAAAAAGAAATTGAAATTTCCAACTGATCAAGTCCAATTAACATGTGTATATTGATGTAGTTTGCAGCTGTAGACTAGTTTCTATAGTTTGTAAATACTGTTCCAAATAATGTCTATTATTTTTTTTATAAAATTTTATTTTATAATGTGAAAGTATTCTTAAACGAGACCCACCAATAACAAACACACACAAAAAAAAAGGGTAAAAAAATTTTGCTAGTTTTTTATGTTGATGATAATTCTTTCTTTAATTTTGCTAACGAGTACTCAACAGATTTTGTTGGATTTGACTTATAACATTAAAGGGGTGTTGAATTTTTGAAAAAAGAGAGATGGAAATATGTGGTTACAATTTTTTTAGAAAAGAGTCATTCATCCTTTTTTTTTTTTTGGTAAAATACAAATTTATATGTAATGATCGGTTACAATAGGAGAACTCTCTTTGAAACCAAAATTGAAAAAAAAAATTCAGCACCAAAATTTAAATTGGTACTTCTAATGGAAGAAATCTAAAACCAAATTACAGGCTTTTGAAAATTGAAATATATGACAAATCTTTGTCTTCCTTTTTCTCTCATTTCTAGGCTTTTGAAACAGCTGAACGAAAGCACTTACCATCCCCATCGCGATCGTCATCCCCATCCCCATCGCGGAGTCACGAGAGAAAGAAAATATATCCAGGTGAAGCATGCATGCATGCCGACACGGACCAACATTTGTTATTCAAAATAATATGTTGCATGAATTAATTTAAATAAAGTAATAATGTAATTGATTATTTACAATAAAAAAAAATTGACGCTGAATATATATATATAATAAAGACACACCATTGAAAGAGAAAATAATAGAACATGAACAGAAGATGAATAGAAAATTTTAAACCATAAAATATCGAATGATATTGATGCTACACATTTTAAATTTTTATTCTAAATTTAGGTTTCAAAGGATAACATTCATTAATGCCAATAATAAAGTAGTGCACTCTATCAATAAATATCACATTATTTAGAATGTTAGATTTGGGATATAAATATAAGATTTATAGCATTTCCTTTCAATTTTATCACTCGAAAATTAAATGTCTAATATATATATATATATATATTTTACACAAAAGAAACCCTATTCCACTGAACAGGAGCTAAGTATCCTTCACGTGAGAGGGATAGTTAAAGTAAAAACCACAATTATACCATACTCTTGCAAAGAATGAACACTTGGAGGTTCGAACAGTCTGTCACTTGTATGCTGAAATCACCAGATTATATCTATTGGGTGCAAAAAAAAAAAAAATAATTTTTTTCATTTTATACTAAACAAACATTTATCATATTCACTAACATATTTTTATAATCAAACTTTATTTGATGTTAAAATATTAAAACTTTAAAATTATAATTGATGTCCATAAAAATACTATATCTTAAATATATAAAACAAAAATGAGTGTCACTAAAAATTAGTATTATCAAAACTGTATTTAATAACTTTACATTTGTAATATAATAGAAATATGAATTTTTTAAACAAAATTCTAATAATTAATTGTTGAATAAGATTACTTATCCTAAAATTTTCACCCTAAATGCATTTTAATTGAAGTGACATATATTTGTTGAATAATAAAAGGATACATTAAATAGTTTTAAAAATTATAAAAATTTATCATTTAATAAATGCACACGCTATTTCATTTAAGATATATTTTAGAATAAATAATATTATTGTTAATTATTTCATCCCACGGTAATCTTTAAGTAAAAGTTAACAATTTCCTGAATGTTAGTTTCGATTGGTTGAAATCTTAAAAACTAGTATATGAATTCCTATCCCTTCATACACTCCGATAATGATGAAGAAAGTAAAGCTTTTGGTTCCATGCATGAATGTGTATGCATAATTAACGTAGCTAAACTTTTAAGCTTAAATTAATCAGATAATTTATTTTCTATGTTACTGTTTTTTTGGGTGGGGGTTTGAATCCATGTATTTTCTGAGCTTGAAAAGAATTATTGATTAATAAAATATATAAAATATTGTGCGATTCGCTTTGCTATATTGAGTCACCAAAACTTTGTTAGACTCAGTGGAGTGTTAAGGGGGGGCCGGCCAACCACTCCCCCACATCATCCTTCCCTCTCTAAAAAATTCAATATTTCAAATATATATATATATTTAAAATATTAGATTTTTGAGAAGGGGGATGGATATATATATATATATATATATAAAACATAAAATATAATTATTAATAA
>JAVXUL010003353.1:0-12798 GCA_035590515.1 Trichilia minutiflora | reverse complement strand
AAAAAGAAGTGAAATAATAAATCTCTTGTAAGTGAGTTCTTATTTTAATTCATTGTCAAATGTTAACGCTTTGTATTACTAAGGGACTAGCAATAAGCTGGTTGGGGGGGTGATGAGTACATAAAAGTGTATGTATACTAAGGTTTAAATTCATCATTTTATATTTCAAAGTACGATTAACTCTCTCTATTTATGCATATTTCTAGTTTTGTATGTAAAATTTACTTTGTTTGTAATTTTAGTTAATTTTGGTTTTTGTGCAGTAAACGTAAAAAGATCATAACTTTTCATCCAAAAGAGATATTGAGGTGAATCCTAATCCACTGTAAAGCTAACTCATTAGGATAAAACTTTCATGTTTGGTCTAACTTTCAATTCGGACTCTAAGTTATACTTTTGACGCCATTAAATAAGTCTCGTTGGTGTTCCAGTCCAGACTGACCTTACTTCAGTAATTGACCCATAACTTTTGATAAAAATTTTGGATTGACTTGAGACAAGTGGAATTCGAAATAGCCATCAAATATCTACAACTTTCATGTTTACCACAAGGGTTGAATCATTCGTATTTGAGGTCATCCATGACGTTTTTGTGATGGCTGAAATATTTCAACTTTATTTATCAAAGTTTTCAACTTATTTGTCAAATATTATAACTACCTACTTTGACATTTAGCTCTTATGTTTGCCTATAAATAAGAGGCCTATTTTGTATTCTAGGCATGTAATTAATGTAATTGATGTATTAGAATTAGTTTATAATGAAATTTCATTCTCTCATCTTCATATCTTTCTAAAGTTCTAACTAAGGTTAGGAGATTGATACTAAGGATGTATGGTATATTCTTTAGATCCCATCTTTGTTTTTAATGTTTAAACTATTTTTATTAATTGCATATGCATGTTTTGAAAAATGTTTTTAAGCATTTAACTTTCTAATTTTTATGTAAATATTTGGCAAATTGAATGCTTGAAAAAACTTTCTTTGTTTCATGGTGTATATATATGGTACAAAAAATGCTTTAAACATTAAATGTTTTAAATGTTTTTCTTATATTTTCTATCAATTAATTTAAAGACATTCTTTTAATTAAATAATGATTTTTTGAAGAAAATATATTTTTCGTGCATTAAACGATTTTTATCTTCCGATTGGGATAACTCTTAATAGGAGATCTATTTTACTAACCATCATCCTAAAATATCAATTTTCAAAGCCTTAGTATTTTAATTTATATTTAATTTCTACTTGGTAATTCTTCCTTTAAAATCAATCCAACATTTATTCTACCTTTTCTATTGGACCTTGGCTTAAACATAATCCAATTAGACTCTTGACAAAAATACTCCTTATGGATACGACACTTGCACTCATCGGACTATTCTATAACAAGACTACCTATACTTGGGTCATAATCTAATTAAGATCAACACATATGACTAATATGTCCAAAAATATTATAAAAGTTGCAAGTGGCATTAACCTCTATCTTAGAAAAAGGTTTAATAAAATAATTTTTATAAAACTTTTGTTTTGCATGTGGTTTAAACCCAATGCTACATTTATCAAAAACACACTTTTGAGATCCTAGAAGAAGTTTCAAATTCTTTTGACCTTTGGCAAATTTTTAAATAATATTATTTAAATCATTTGATTTCTTTTTAAGACCTTGAATTTCTTCTAGGTATCCTTTCTTTTCTTTTTCAAAAACATCATTTAATTCTTTTAAGCAAACAATCTCATTTGATAAAACATCAATTTTCTTTTTAAGATTGTGATTTTTCGAAATTAATATTTCAAAATCATTATACAATTCTTTAAATGCATCTATCAAATTATCATAAGAGTGTGGAGAGTTAAGATCATTTACCTCATCATCATCAATGGCCATGAAACACATATTAGTGATTTCATTTGAGGTCTCATCATTCAATGATTTTTCTTCTTCATCATCCTATGTAGCCACTTTTGTTTTTTTCTTCAACTTCTTATTTTTAAAATGTGGGCAATCACTCTTGTCAAGACCAGGCTTTTTGTATTTATGATAAGTAGCTTGACTCTTCTTCTTCTTTGATAGCTCTTGAACCTTTTGGCCATTAAAATATTGTCTTCATTACCATCTTCACTTTCTTCCTCATCACTTTTATGCATTGAAGATGAAAAAGAAATGTTCTTCTTATTCTCTAAGTATTCCTCCAAATGGTCATTAGAGAGTTTGTCCTCATAGTCCATTAGTAAGCCTATAAGATCATCAAATGATAGGGTATTTAAATCCTTTGCCTTTTCAATAGCTGTCACTTTTGCTCTCCATTCCTTTGGCAAAGATCTAAGGATATTTTTCACTTGCTCACTAATTGAAAATGTTTTTCCAAGAGCTTTGAGTGAATTAACTATATCTATATATCTAATATACATATCATGAATTGACTCATAGGATTCCATTTTAAACAATTCATATTGCTTAGTAAGTCTACTAATTTTGGACTCCTTCACTTGGTTTGTACCTTTATAGACTACTTCTAATGTTTTCCAAATATCGTAAGCACTTTCACATGTGGATATCCTATGAAACTTTTTTTTGTTAATTGCACAATATAAGGCATTTATTGTTTTGGCATTTATAGACACTTTTCTCATTTCAATCTCGTCCCACTCACTTTCGGGTTTTGGTATACTTTCTCCTTTTTCATTTGCTTTCTTAGGTATAAAAAAACCATTACTAACTACCTTCCACATTTTATAATTAGTAGCTTGCAAAAATCTCCTTATTCTAGCCTTCCAATAAGTATAATCATTCCCATCGAAGAAAGGTGGCCTAATGATGGATTGTCCCCCTCAATTTGTCCTAGGTTTGCAATAGATCACTCTTAGATGGTTAAATCCTATTTAAGAGTACCCGCTCAATACCAAATGAATTTCACTAAGGTAACCCAAGAGGGGGGGTGAATTGGGTTTCTAAAATTTTAAACAACCAAATTATATTTTTCAATAACCTCAAGTATTTAACCCACCACAGATAAATTAATTCAATCTTAAAGGATTAATCTAACCAATTTTCACAAGCCACAAAGAATTTAAACACAAGTAAACAAACACAAACTAAGGAGAGTAAGGGATAGAGAGAGCGTACACAAGAAGTTTATAATGGTTCAGTTAATCTCAAGCCTACGTCCACTCTTTCAAGCTTCACTTGAAGTTTTTTACTAATCAAGCCTTACAAACCCAAGGCTTCAACTTTTACAATCTGGAGATTTTGTGGGCTCACCTCTAAACCTTTATAAATCCTTATAACTCAAGGATTCAACAACCATTAAACTTCTAACTAAGTCTAACTTAAGGCTTCAATACAAATGAGAAGACATATGGCTTTCTTAACCTTACAAGTATTTAAGTTCTCAAATCTCTCAAGCACTCAAGAAACTAAGTGAAAGACCCACCTCTTTCACTTTTTACAAATTGAGAATGAGAAAATAGAAGATTACACATCTTTTATAAGAATTCTCTTACAAAAGAATGATACAAATGAAGAACAAGGTGTTTGATTAATTATATGTACAATTATAAGCTCAAAACTTGTTTTTAGACTCTTAGATATGAACACAATTTGTGCAGAACTTGTTTCAAGTGATAATAATAAGTGTATTTATAGTTTGGACCAAAAACTAGCCATTACAATTCAAAACAGTAAGGATTCGTTCGATCAAATTAAAGAGTTCGTTCGACCAAATAAAAATAAGCACTTTGCTAGAAAACTGCACAAAATTCGACTGAACGAATCAAAGAATTCGTTCGATCGAAATTACTATTCACACACTGTAGCATACTGTTCATGTACTGTAGCACTATTGCACTTTTGAAAATATAATATTTTAGTCCAAAATTTACAGGATTGAAAACGTGACATTTTAATCTAAAATTTATAACTTTAAAAATAATACATTTTGACTCATAAAAAATATTTCAACTCATAAAGTGAAACATTTTTAAATATCTTATAAATATTTTTGAGCTTACTTAATTGCCAAAAATTTTAATCACACACACAAACATATATAAATATTATACAAAGAAAATACCCTAAGTTTGTGTCTTCAATCGTCGTCTTTAACTGCTTGAAGTCATTTTTCTTGATTTGGTCAAACTAATTATTTTTTATCATCAAAACATAGATTTGTATGACACTAAGGTCAACAAAATCATTTTTCATAATGGACACGAATCTAAAATATCTAAGGCATTATAAATTAGGTCATATCAGGGATTGATGACTTAATCATCTCCGATCTAGTAAGATATTTATCCTAATGGATCGAAACCCTATCTAACCTATGAGTCAGGTCTTCGAGAAAAGAGGACCAAATCTCCTGTTAATAGGATTTGCATAGGAAATCATCCAAGGATTATAGAAAACATTATACGCAATTTTTTCAATCTAAATAATTTAGATTAAAACAAGCTAGGGTTAAAGAATATATACCCTAAGTGAATGTTATCCAACAAGCCTAATCATCTCCAATTGGTCTCCAAGTATATCCATGAACCGTAGAGATGATAATGGTTCCAATTATACCTTGGGAGACTTGAGTAATGTACCAAGCTTCAATAAGCTTCAACTAAGAAACCATGAAAACTCTTTTCATCTTTTCTTTGTTTCTTTATTCTTTTGGTTTTTCTTAAACAACAATCTCTTGCTTTCTTCTTCCTTCGCACGTTTAGCAAGCCAAAAATGAGAGCAAGTTAAAATGTTTTTTAATTTTAAAACCATATGCACGGTAGAAGAAAGCAAAACCATTTAAACAAAACAATATTCATCGTTACAAAGTTTTAAACCAATGAAAAACAAGCACATAACTTTCTTTTAATTAGTGGATTTGTGAAATGAATTAACTATAATTAATAATAACATTTGATATTATCACAACCATTAATAATAATATTATTTATTATTATTATTATTATTATTATTATTAGTCAACATTAGACTAATCAAATGAAAACTTTATATATAAAAATAACAATAAATAAATAATGATATTTATATTAACATATATATATATATATATATACACACACATTAAATTCTTTAATCCATCATTAAATAAGTAATCCTAACCATTAAATTAAAAATGGATTAACAAGATTTAATATAATAATAGTACTTGACAACTTAACATGATGCCATTTGTCAACCAAGAATTCAATTGATTAAATAATAATTATTTAATCATTAATAATTAAATAAATTTATTTATTATAATATATATATGTTACATATCTTTTCCAATATCCCATATATTCGTAAATCATCTCTACAATGTTTTAAATTATCGGAGAATTTCTCGAGCCTATCGGTGCTAGCGCGTTATTGTCGAAAAATTTATTTTTTACATCAAATAATAAAATTGACTTACGATTAATAAATTAGAGCAATTTAATAAGAAATATCATTAACTGACTTAATGATATTTATTTTATCCATCGTCATCTATCAATCATAGTGTGTGACCACCCCCTAAGTTCACCGTGAGCTAGATATGAGCAGATATAAACCCTTTTTTTATCACTTTAGTACAACACATTGTAACCAAAGTTCTCAATAATCATGAGTGACTTCTAGTAAGATATCATAATCCCTAGAACACAGAGAATGTAATTTTGGATAAACCCATATAATCGAACTTACATATAGTAAAGTCCCTCTACTGTCAACTTCTGATCGAGTGTAAATCATAGAATTGTCAAACTCCTAACTCAATCATAGGATCAGAACCTCAACCATAAATAGGATATATATATTTAAAAACTCATTTATGAAATTCGTGTACTTTAGCTGGAGATTTAATTCTCGCACATGATAGTTTTGCCTAGGATCTTAAGTTAAAACATCTAAGCTAGTATATTCCATATTGATCATTACCTATTCTCATATAATAAAGACACATTGCCATCAAACTTCTTTCACCAGGCATGACTAACCCAGTGTTATATACAAAAGTGAACGATGTGTCTCACTGTAGATTGCAGCTGTAATATCTCAACTCTAAGGAGTAATGGTATACTAGTACGATTGTATAATAAATCATTAATGGTAAATATTCACCCATGTGATTTGTCACGTTTGATCATGTTTAGTATCACATTCTTAAATGTATCCATATTTATGCTCATATGACATAAGACTCGTTACCCAACTAGTAGCATCAAATACCAATTAATAATAGTAACAAAATATATCGATCATGCAATGTCATCATCTCTAATGATATTACCTTGATCATGAACAAATTTGGATGTATTTAAATCATAGATTTTGTTCTCATATTTACAACTCTTTGTAGATAGAATCTTAACACATAATATATCACATGAACATATCTTACATTAATAAGAAAATAAAATAAATAACAACTGAACAAAGTGTAAGATACTTTAAGAAATGCAATTCTATTTATCATAAACATTTTTACCACAAATTACAAAATTATATAAACAATCAGATGATAACCCTAAACCTTGTGGCATGATTGATTTTAAGGCATATCTCTAATAAACTCCCACTAGCACTAGAGCCAATCATTGTGGTATCCAATACCCATCTTTCCAAGATGGTGATTCAATTGCTGTTGCATCATCGACTTAATCAATGGGTCTATCACCTTGTTTGCTGATAGAGTCTTTTGCATGATTAAATATTTTATACTATAAACTCTTTGATCAAGTGATACTTACACTGAACATGTTTAGACTTCTGATAAGACCTCGGTTCCTTAGCTTGCGCTATAGCTCCATTATGATCATAGTATAAAGCTACTGGATTTAAAATGAAAGGAACCACTCTGAGTTCATTCACGAACTAACAGATCCAAACAGCCTTTTTTGCTGCTTTAAAAGTAGCAATATATTCAACTTCTATAGTGGAGTCAATTGTAGTAGTCTACGTGAAACTCTTTCAACTAACAATACCTCTATTATAGATAAAAACAAAAACTAGTATAGACATTCTATCATCTACATCTGACTGAAAATCAGAATCAATAAAACCATCGATTTTCAACTCATTTCCTCTAAAGGTTAATATCAAATCCTTTGTTCTTCTCAAGTACTTAAGGATTCTCTTAACCGTAGTCCAATATTGTTCTCTAAGATTTGCCTGATATCTACTTGTAATACTCATAACATATGCTATATCAAGTCTTATACATAGTATGATATACATAAGACTACCTATAGTCGAAACATAAGGAATCTTCTTCATACGCTCTTACTCTACATCAATCTTGGGTTCTATCTCTCAAGAGAGATGAATGCCATGACTGTAAGGTAAAAAACTCGTCTTGGAGTCATCCATACTAAACTTCTTAGTATATTATCGATGTACAGTTTCTAGAAAAGACCTATTATTTATTTCGCTCTATCTCTATATAGACGAATACCTAAAATATAAGTCACTTCTCCCAGATCTTTCATAGATAACACATTGGATAACTATAATTCAGTCTCAGTTAACATACCCACATCATTTCGCATAAGTAGTATATTATTTATATACAATACAAGAAATGTGATATTATTGCCAATTTCTTTCTTGTAAACACGCGGTTCATCAATATTCTTGATAAAATCAAATAATTTGAATGTATCATCGAATTATATGTTCTAACTTTTGAAAACTTGCTTTAATCTATATATAAATCTATATAGCTTACAAATTTTATAACTATCTGAAAGAGAAACAAACCCGATGGGTTATTACATATATATAATCTCTTCAATAAAACCATTAAGGAAGCCGTCTTTACATCCATTTGCTATATTTCATATTCATAATAAGCTGCTATAGCAAGTAAAATCCAAATAAACTTTACCATAGTAACTGATGAAAAAATTTTCTCATAGCCAATGCCTTATTTTTTTAATATAACCTTTTGCTATCAGTCTACCTATATAAGTCTCTATTTTACCATTTTTGTCAATCTTTCTTTTATAAATCCATTTAAAACCAACAAGAAAAATTCTCTCTAGTGTATCAACAAGTGACCATACTTAATTAGCATACATGGAGTCTATTTCGGAGCTCACGGCTTCAAGCCATCTTTCAGAATTAATATCTAATAATACCTCTTCATAGGATATAGGATCTTTCATCTGCTCATCTTCACTATCATAAATAATTCAAAATTATTATCTGAAAGAAAGAAGTATTATTTTTTACATATAAATATAATATTTATATTCATCAAAAGTAAACATATAACCTTGTTTACATATTTGATTTACAGACAAAATATTTCTGTTGATAGTATCAAAATACATAACATCGTACAATACAAGATTATATCCTGATGACAAAACTAATTTAATAGTCCCTAAGTAAGTAGATGCAATAGTTATACCATTTGTCATCTTGAGTTTAACTGTACTATGATCTATTAACTCCTAACTGTGAAGGTTCTACAAACACATACAAATATGACAAGAAATATTTATCTGAAATAACACTTAATTTAGTTTCCATAACATGACAAGAAAGCATACCTTATGCCATCTTTTTTCTCAAGATCTCTAG
Organism: Trichilia minutiflora; assembly: GCA_035590515.1. Lineage (NCBI taxonomy): Eukaryota > Viridiplantae > Streptophyta > Magnoliopsida > Sapindales > Meliaceae > Trichilia > Trichilia minutiflora. The sequence goes on along the minus strand of JAVXUL010003353.1, from coordinate 4,231 downwards.
ATAAAGAGGACAATTCCTCCTCCAGTGACCAAGTTTTTTATAATGATGATACTTATTATTTGCTTGGCTTTTGACAATTGGCTTGCCTTTGTCTTTACCCTTTCCTTTCTTCTTAGAGACACCACCTTTTAGTTTTAAACCATAGGTTTTCTTGCCCTTTTTCTTCGATTTCTTACAAGAAGAAACTATAGCAAGAACAGTCTCTTTTTCTTTTCCTTTGGTTATTCTTTTATAAAAAGAATTGATTTCATTCATCAATTCAAGAAGAGTCAATTTTAATTTATTGATATTATAATTAACAATAAATTGGTCAAATGTAGATGGGAGTGACTAAAGGATCAAATCCATTTGTAAAGCGGAGTCCATAGAAAACCCTAAGGCATAAAGTTGCACTATCAGGTTAATCACCTTCATAAGATGAGATTCTGGTGGTACTCCCGAACTTAGTCTCATGACAAATAAGGCAATTGATAACTCATACCATCTCATATTAAAACTCTCTCCGAACATTTCCACCACAGACCGATAAATATCAAAGGCATCCTGCATATCCTCAAACTTAGCTTGTAAGTCATCATTCATTGAGGCCAGCATATATGATCTTACTTTAAGATTATCATCCTTCTATTTTGAAAGTTCTCGATCTCCTCAAGGGAAGCATTATCAAAAAGGGTCTCGGGTATGGGTTTATCAAGGATATAACCAAATTACTCAAAATCCAGGACTATTCAGAGATTTCTATACTAGATGTTAAAGTTAGGTCTGGTAAGTTTATAAGTATCAAGGATTTTTAATAAAAGATTGGCCATTGTTGGTGTATCACTTGATTAAGTTTTAGTGTTTGTAAATCTACAGGAAATAAAATACATTAGTACGTAAGTGTATATATAAAACTATTTAGTTTTGAACTTTAAACTAAATAGTATTTTCACTACTCTACTTAAAACCCATATTCTCTTAAATAACCGAAATCATATTATAGTTTATTTTAGTGGGTGATTATATTCTTATCAAACTTATAAAACCTCACTTGACAGTTATTGGCTAAATAAGTCTAATAAGTCAAAAACATATTTCTGTTTATAACTCATTACAAGGTATAATCAATCAACCTCTAGGTCCTAAACATCTCACCTAACAATTATTGATGCCTTAACCTAGTTAGATTAGATCCAATGCTTTTTCATAAATAGAGATATAATCAGAACCCTCATCTGATAGTTAATGGAAGCCTAATGCACCCTATAATAAAATAGGTCAACTAGACTATGACATCCTGTGAAGGCCTTCACCTGACAATTATTGGGTTATCCTATCATAAATGCCAATAACCTATTGACTATATTAGAAGGTTTGAGCTTAATATTTATTAAGGGAGGTTATCTTTTAGGTCTCATTTTATTGTTTTATAATGGGATTTAACTTCTATATCATTTTAAGAAACTAAAATAATATCTATTTTAAATCTTAGACTATTATAATTGATCATATCAATTTAATAAATTAACAATTAATTTATTACAAACGTTGTTAATATAGGTAACAAAATTACTCCCGATAAAATTCTATTAATTCTAGCTTAATTATAAAAAAAAATTAATAAAAATTATTATTCTATTAAATTTTCATTTAGAGTAATTTTCTATTCAATTAGAATTAGTCTAAATCCAAAAATTTCAATTTCAATTAATATAATTTTCGGTAACATGTTCTAATCAAATTATTAATTATAGAGAGTTGTAGCTTAAGAAATAATATGAACAATTAATAATTATTTCTTCATTAACATTTTAAACAACTTTAAAATATTTATATTTATGTCCCTATAGAATAACTACGAAAATACCCCTTATCGAGACCTATTTTGGTTGATGTGTCATTTTTGCATTTTTAGATAAAACTCGATAATTAAGTATCAATATCACTTAAAAAACTAAGTCAGGATGTGTTAGAATTCAAAATGTGCAAAAAAATAGGTTTACAATAAAAATAAGTGAGAATAGGCTAGGCTGGATGCATAAGGGCATGCGATGTAGGCGACCCATGCGCCTGTCCACTAGTAGACGAACAGGTGCATGTGGTGCACGTGCGCTATGCTTGCATGCATAGCCTTGCCCTATTTTTGTGTTTTCTCAATTTTTTTGAGTTTTTCACCAATTTGCTCCAACATACCCATATTTAATAATCAAAGATTACAACATTTCAAATATGCACAAAAATAACAAACCAAAGCCAAGAACAATATGTTACAAAACCATTAGGGAACTCTGGCAATAATTGGACTTTCATAATTTAAAACTAATCAAAACAATTTTGTATCATTTATAAAACTTCATAATGGTCATTTCCCCTTTTAAAGAAGACATCAGCATGTTTACCTATGTTATTCATGTTATTATCAATATAACAACACAAAAGACATAGTTTGCTCATAAAGCCTATAACATCCACTGAAAGCCATCATTCTCACTTATATCCATATCAACCAATATCTAGCAGCTATATACATCATGAATTGCATAAAAACAACAAACTCTGATACAATTTTTATGTAGGATTTGTATGGGAAACCATCCAAGGATCATAGAAAACATTATATGCAATTTTTTCAATCTAAATAATTTAGATTAAAATAAGTTAGGGTTAAAGAACATATATCCTAAGTAAATATTATCCAGCAAGCTTAATCATCTCCAATTGGCCTTTACATGTATCCACGATCCGTAGAGATGACAATGGTTTCAATTATACCTTGCGAGACTTGAGTAACGTACTAAACTTTAATAAGGTTCAACTAAGAAACCATGAAAACTCTTTTCATCTTTTCTTTGTTTCTTTATTCTTTTGGTTTTTCTTAAACAACAATCTCTTGCTTTCTTCTTCCTTTGCACGTCCAGCAAGCTAAATTATTTTTTTAATTTCAAAACCATATGCATGGTGGAAGAAACCAAAACCAATTAAACAAAACAATATTCATCATTACAAAGTTTTAAACCAATGAAAAACAAGCATATAACTTCCTTTTAATTGGTGGATTTGTAAAATGAATCAACTATAATTAATAATAAATTTTGATATTGTCACAATCATTAATAATAATATTATTTATTATTATCATTATTATTAGTCAACATTTAACTAATCAAATAAAAACTTTATACATAAAAATATCAATAAATAAATAATGATATTTATATTAACATATATATATATATATATATGTGTGTGTGTGTGTGTACATTAAATTCTTTAATCTATCATTAAAGACTTAATCCTAGCAATTGAACTAGAAATGGACTGACAAGATTTAATATAATAATAATACTTGACAATTTAATATAGTGCCATTTATCAACTACAGATTCAATTGATTAAATAATGATTATTTAATCATTAATAAATAAATAAATTTATTTATTTATTGTAATATATATATATGTATATACACACACACACATATCTTTTCCACTCTCTCATAAAGTCATAAATCATATCTACAATGTTTTAAATTATCAGAATATTTCCTGAGCCTATAAGTACTAGCGCGTCATTGTCGAAAAATTTATTCTTTACATTAAATAATAAAATTAACTTTCGATCAACAAAATAGAGTAATTTAACAAGAAATATCATTAACTAACTTAATGATATTTATTTTACCCATCGTTATCTATCGGTTATAATGTGTGACCCTCTGGGTTCATCGAAACTAGACATGAGCAGATATAAACCATTTTCATATCACTTTGGTACAACACATTGTAATCGAAGTTCTTAATGATCATGAATAACCTCTAGCAAGATATCATGATCCTTAGAACACAGATAATATAATTTTAGATAAATACATATAGTCATACTTACATGTAGTAAAGTTCTTTTGCTATAGACTCCCTATCGAGTACGGGTCATGGAATTATCAAATTTCTAACTCAATCATAGAACTAGAATCTCAATTATAAACGAGATATACATATCCAAAAACTCATTTGTAAAATTTATATACTCTGATCGGAGATTTAATTCTCGTATATGATCATTCGACTTAAGATCTCAATCTCAAACATCTAAGCTAGCAGATTCCATATTGATCATTGTTAGGAAACTGGAACCATACAAGCAGCGAAAAAATAAATTTTTCGATTCCCTCACAGGATCCATGCGATAAACTTATTGTGTTTAATGTTATGAATCTGGATATTCATACCTTTGCGCGATTTAATGATGAAGA
>JAVXUL010003342.1:0-12799 GCA_035590515.1 Trichilia minutiflora | reverse complement strand
GGGGAGGGAGACAGAGGATACAGGGGGGTACGTAGGCAGCTTGGGTCGTTCCCCAAGTCCAGTCACAAAAACAACCATCACTCCTCCACCATGTGATCGTGGGTTCTGCGTGTTTCGTAGCCTCCAGCCGAAGAGAAGAAGAAGAAGAAATCTACTGGTGCGAGGAATAGTCGCCGTGACCATTTTTTGCATCAACAGCATATTTAAATTTATTTATATTTATTCAAATTTTAAATCAAAAAATAAACATGCAAACCATATTAACATATTTATTTGAGTTTTATATGCATAATAATTTATGTATATAATATTTTGACAATTTGAAAAGAATCAATAAAACAAGGCAGGGAATGTGGCTTTCTGCCAAGAAACCATTCATTTCTATTATTCTATGGCGTAATGATTCAAAAAATGAGTCACTACCACTACATAATTTATTAATAATAATAAATATTTTGAGATTATATATTAATATTATTATTTATCCATTTTAGTCGAGTATTCAAAGTTTTGAATCATTATAAGATTGTCAAACAATCCCTATAATTTTTCTATTTCTATATAAACGTTATAAAACACAACCCTTTAGGCACCTTCTCTCCTCCTTTTTCATTGCACTTGTATTGCATGCAAGCCCACAGATGGCATCATTATTCTCATTTTCTGTAGTGGGTGCACTCTTGATGATTCTTTCAGTTCTTCTTCTCCCATCAATCTCCATTAATATTCCTATTCCAACAACACTCGATGGACCATTCAAACCAGTTACAGTTCCTCTCGACAACGTTTTCAGAGGAAACTCCGTGGACTTGCCTGATACTGACCCAAGAATTCAAAGAAAAGTTAAAGGATGGGAACCTGAACAAATTGCGATATCTCTTTCTTCAAAATATGATTCGGTATGGATATCTTGGATTACAGGTATCTTATCTTCAATACCTTTAAACCCCTTCAAACCTTTTTTTTCTAGTTTTTTTTTTTAATTTGATTCTAGATGATGTCATTAGTTCAAAAAGATAAGAGGATAATGTTGGATAGAAATTTTGACTTTTTTGGGTGTAGCAATTAAGTTCAACAAGTGGAGTTATCTTACTGTGGTTTGAAACACATCTTGGCATTTTTGTTTTTCAAAATTAATTTTGGATACTTAGAAAAAAAAAACTATTTATTTGTAGCTTTCAGATTTTGGGTATTCCTTTGATTTTATTGAGTTTATACTAAGTATTGTTTTGAAGTTGATGATGTGAACAATAAAACATGACGCATTTTTTTTTGGGAATTAAGGTTTCCTTCGAAATTATGGTGTTTCTGTTGTGCTTTGGAAGGCCTATACGATTTTAGGTTAACATTTGATACCTAAAGCTTTCATCCTACAGTAGCTACACCACAGTGCCAAACGGAGTTTAATTAGCTCAATCAAATTTGATATTCTGTATTCATTCTTAATAAATTTTTACTTGGTAACATAGCAAAGCATTGTTGGTACGTTGCACTTAATTATAAATTGGAACTTTCTTCTATGTAATTTCTTGAAATGAATTCTCGGTTGTTTGGATGGGATTTGTAGGAGACTTCCAAATTGGTGACAAAATAAAACCTCTAAAACCGGAGAGGGTAGCAAGTTTTGTTCAATATGGAACAAGAAGATACGGGTTGAATGAGAAAGCTACAGGCTATTCCCTTGTTTACAGTCAACTTTATCCTTTTGAAGGCCTTCAAAACTACACTTCTGGAATTATACACCGCGTTCGTATCGGAGGTATAACTAATTAGGATCTTAGATATATATAACAGATTCAGCTTTTCAGGATTCTGCAGTTTGTCTGCCACCATGTTGATTATATATGTTGTTTCGGCAGGTTTGAAACCTGACACTGTATACTATTATGAATGTGGAGATCCCTCAATAATAATGAGCAAGACCTATTCATTTCGGACAATGCCTGTTTCGGGTCCCAGGAGTTACCCCGGAAGAATTGCAATTGTCGGAGACCTTGGCCTTACATACAATACAACTTCAACAATCGATCACATGATGTTTAATCATCCTGATCTTATTATATTGGTTGGTGATATAACTTATGCCAACTTGTATCTTACTAATGGAACTGGAACAAATTGCTACTCTTGCTCGTTTGGGAAATATACTCCCATTCATGAAACTTACCAACCTCGTTGGGACTACTGGGGAAGGTAAAACTTGAAATTGTTTTTGGTCAAACATAGAAGTAATATTTTGGCTCACAATATCAATTAATTTTGGATATATATTTGCTGACAGGTATATGCAGTCTGTATTGTCCAAAATTCCGATAATGGTGGTAGAAGGAAACCATGAGTTTGAAGAGCAGGTTAAAAATCAGACTTTTGTTTCTTACAGCTCACGATTTGCATTCCCATCTAAAGAGAGCGGATCCTCTTCCACATTTTATTATTCTTTCAATGCAGGAGGGATACATTTTATAATGCTTGGTGCTTACATTTCCTTCGACAAATCAGGTGAAACTCAGTTACTGGTAGGCTAGCTAGGAATGTTTAAAAATTAATGCAGTGATTTTAATTCTGTAGTTTATTTGTCTACTACAGGGAATCAATACCAATGGTTAGAAAAGGACCTGGCAAATGTAAATAGAGAAGTGACTCCTTGGTTGGTGGCAACTTGGCATGCTCCTTGGTATAGCACCTACAAGGCGCATTATAGAGAAGCAGAATGTATGAGGGTAGAAATGGAAGACTTGCTATACAAGTATGGTGTTGACATTGTGTTCAATGGACATGTAAGTAACATAAATAAAGTTCATTTCTCATCCTCTAAACTTACCCTAGGAATTGGTATTATAGTCCGGCGGGTTTTAAGCCACAGTTGCATATTAATTTAAAAAATTGTGGATCCCTGTAAAAGGGTGTTACCAAACATTTTTTTATTTTGCTTTTAAAGCACAACATAGGTATTGCAATCCTAAATGAATCCTATAACTATGAATGTTTGTGCAACGGATTACATAACGTTCTACCATATTGAATTAGCTTGCGAAAGAAGAATCTAAAGATTTTTAAATAATCACTTGTTTCAAAGTATAATTGATCCACAATTGTGCATAAGGACTAAAGAACTTTTTGCACACTAAACAGGTTCACGCATATGAGAGGTCAAACCGAGTATATAACTACACATTGGATCCCTGTGGTCCTGTACACATAACAATCGGTGACGGTGGTAATCGTGAGAAAATGGCAATAGAACATGCTGATGAACCTGGAAACTGTCCAGACCCATCAACTACACCTGATAAAATCCTCGGTGGTGGTCGGTTCTGTGGTTTTAATTTTACATCAGGGCCAGCAGCTGGTAAGTTCTGCTGGGACCAGCAGCCGGAGTTTAGTGCCTACAGAGATAGCAGCTTTGGCCATGGCATCCTAGAGGTCTCGAGCTCTGTGTTTTTTCTTACACATTTACGAATATTTGCGATCATTTAATTTCTGCTGTTGAATTGCATATCCTAGAATGTGCCAAAGTGTTGTGTTTGTTTGAATTTGGCTTGCAGGTAAAAAATGAAACTCATGCTTTGTGGACGTGGCATCGAAATCAGGATATGTATGATACTGCTGGTGATACGATTTACATAGTAAGGCAACCTGACTGTTGTCCGATTGAATACATGGTATGTAACCAAAGCTTCAGATTTTCACATGACGTTAGCTTGACCACTGTTTCTGCTCTGTTCTATGTTAATGCATAAAGTAATTTGTGTTTCTGAGACTCAGGCATAGAGACTCCGTGGACATGGGGACATAAATAAGCAGAAACATTGGAGGATCAAAGAAGCATTTGATTATTGCTCCTCACAAACCACAATCTCTTTTTGATAAATGTTAATCGTAATAAAATATAAGGCATCAAATGACACATTATATTTATATTTCTGAAACAATTCAGAAGCACTCAAATATATAGTGATCTTATTAACCAGTACTACAGATTCCCAAAAAAAAGATAATTAAAAAAATTGGGTCGTCAATATTTTGCAAATATATTAAATAACCGAAAATTTATAAAGTGAAACATGAAATTTTTATTCTTGTAAGAATACATAAGAAGATTTTCTTATTATGGTAACACTCCGGATACATTGCATAAGAATTAAATAGATCTTTTAAACAGTAATTCACGTGATAACATTCTTTTACTTCACAGTTTCTTCTGGCAAATTCCAAACAAAGGTTTCGAAACAATGTTTATTGTCCAATAAAACGGCAGAATTCGGACAACTGTTGAACCCCACAATGGGTTTGGTCGCAGAGATTATAATTTCATTTTCTCTCAGTTTTACTGACTTTGAGCTGCGTTCATGGCAATGGATTTCCAGCTACAGTTGAAGGGGCGTTCCAGCCAGTCACTGCCACTCTGGACATGAATTTGAGCGAAATATCAAAGATTTGCCTTATGTTCAAAGCAATGTCGAAGATTTTCAGCCTCAACAAATCTCCGTCTCTCTTTCTGCTAACTATGATTCCTTTTGAATCTCTTGGATCACAGGTCCCATTCTTCCTTCGTTTGTTTATTTACTTCTCTTGATTGGACTCAATTTGAGTATACTAATAATATTAGGGAAAAGATAGCCCTTGGAGTTGTATTTCGTTTGTTTTTTTAGCATAGTGAATAAAATTTGTGTTTTTGCAAGCAAAAGACCTGATTTCTGTAGACAAATAAGCAATTAAGCTGACAAATGAAATTGAACCAAGTGGTAAATGACTCTGTTTTTAAGTCAATTTTGTTATGACTGGTGAAGATTGGGGAAGAAGAATATGTATGGTTTTGTTTTCAGTTTTTCTGTCAGATTTTTGTCTTGTCAACAAAATGTGTAAATCAAGACTAATCACATTAATTGTTGAGGGAAGTTTTTCTTTATTCAGTTCTCTACCTTAATTCTCCTTCGAATTTTGCCTTTAGAGATTATGTTACTTCATCTTTTCTAACGTGATAATATGTTTCCGGAATTTAATTTTCAGGGGAATTTCAAATTGGTGACAACATAACACCATTAGATCCTGAATCAGTACAAAGCATTGTTGAATTCATAATCTTTAGATCGTCACCATTGAGTTATCCGGAAGAGGGTTAGTCCCCAGTTTACAATCAACTATGTAGATGGCTTCCAGAATTATACTTCTGTATTATATATCATGTTCTTCTAACAGGTATAATCTAATCTCAATTTACATATTTCAATACAAAAGAAAAAGATTTTTCTTGTAATGATCGGAGGACGTATATTTCCCAGTTTCAATCAAAGACTTTTTTTTTTTTTTCATATTAAACTGTACTGGTCATCCATGGTTGCATCATTTTTCATTTATCAGAGTTGTGGATATTGCATACTTGTTTTTTCTTTTCAAAGTCCTTAGACGAACACTATAAGAATCTTGAATTACTTTTGCTAATTCTGTCTCTTTCTTCCTTGAAAATCTGATTTCAGTTACACGACAGCTATTAGCAAACTTAGGCTGACTGTAATATCTTACCTGAAATTAAATTTGTTAAACTGTGTTTTGGAAACATGACTTCTTGATAACTTTTTTACTTCTTCATTGAATTTCATAACTTCAGACAATTATGCATAAATTACAGTCTTCACAGAATTGAAGCAATATTAATAATTCTAACTTGTGTCTTGTGTATTTGCGGGTTGTTTTACTTGGACTCACATTACAATCAGCTTTTTCTGCAGGTTTGGAACCCAATACATTATATGAATATGAATGCAGGGATCCTTCTATACCTGCTATTAGTAAAAGCCACTATTTCAGGACTATGCCAGTTTCTAGTCCTAGCAATTATCCCAGCAGAATAGCTGTGGTAGCAGACTTGGGTCTTAGTTACAATATGACTACATCATTTTCTCACTTGTTGAGCAACCATCCTGATCTTCTTCCGTTGGTTGGGGATCTAAGTTATGCAGATTTGTATCTTACAAATGGAACTGAGTCCAACTACTAATCTTGCACAGTTCTGAAACTACTTTCCAAGAAACGTACCAGCCGCAATGGGCTTATTGGGGCAGGTCAAATTACAAAATTTTTTGACAATAAAAATTGTCCTTCAACTTATTTTATGTCGGGCTATGATATTAAAGCAAGATATAGAACTTAAATTGTTTGCCAAAGAGGTTGCTCCATGTAATTGGACGAGTAATGATATTCTGATGATGAGAAAATATAAATATTCTTGTAGAATAGAGGTGCTAAGAAAAACTTCTGTTTTAAATACAAAGAAATTGCATAAATTTCTACTCAAATTAATTCAAGGCTACAGTATAGTGATAACCTTAAATGGCATACTGTAAGGCATCAGAACTCATTTTGATAACCATCTGCTATATTTTCTTTTTTTATTAAATTCTTGAGGTTGTAAAAGAATAGAAAATTTTGAAAACAAAATAATTTTGATTTAATCTTTTCTTTCATTTTAACCTCTCCATTCCTTTTGGTTTTGCTGATGATTTTCTCTGTCAACATTGTGGGAAATGAGTCCCATAAAGTTGTTGTGGGGTTACCATTAGCACGTATATGCAGCCTCTAGTCTCTAATGTCCAACAAAGGTGGTAGAAGGGGAACATGAGATTGAACAACGGGTTGAAAATTACGCATTTGCTACCTACAGTTCCCGTTTGCATTTCCATCTGAAGAAAGTGGATCATCATCCTCACTCTACTATTCTTTTAATGCAGGAGGAATTCATTTTGTGATGCTTGGCGCTTACACTAACTATGACAAATCATGTAAGTTTGTCAAGTTATCCCTCTTTGCTGTATGGATATTATAAGCTTAAATATGAGTTTGGATTTATGCAGCCAAATCTTTATGCAGATCATGTTCAGATTCCACATGGTTAGATTCTCTAGTTTCTTTGTTGCAGCGGATCAATACTAGTTTCAATGGATCCTTGTGGACCAGTGTATATCGCCGTTGGTGATGGAGGAAATGGTCAAGGGCTGGAGATAATACATGCTTATGAACCTGGCAACTGCCTAGAGTCATCTACCACACCAGACAAAAAAAATGGGTGACTTCTGCACATTCAATTTTACATCAGGCCCAACAACAGGAAACTTCTGCTGGGACGAGTAGACTGAATATAGTGCATTTAGAGAAAGTAGCTTTGGCCATGGAATTCTAGAGGTACATCTCTTTCTATTGCTCGCACCACACACCTTAAACCAACCAAAACTTTAAATTATTAATAGGCAGTTGGCATGCAGGTGAATAATGAGACTCATGCTTTCTGGCCGTGGCATAGTAATCAGGAATTCTATGAAAATGCCGCTGATATAATTTACATAGTGAGGGAACCAAATAAGTGCCCAATTCAACCACAATAATCGAATGGAACCATTAACTTCAAACACAGATGAAATCTGCTAAATATAGCAGTGGTGAATTGAAGATGCACACATGATCGTCTCAATGGAAGATCAGAATGCTTATTACGTTGTAATTGAACTCAAATAAGCCTGCCAAAATTATTTTAAGTCATTTTTCAATACCACGGAAATGAACTACTTTCGCAACATGTAGTTGCATTTTGTTAGCAATTATTACACGCACTAGTAATGATCCTCGTGTTACTTACTTTGATTACATTGATTCTAGGCTTCTTGATTTGCCATTATATACCGGAGGCACAAACAGTGAACTCAGAAATGCACAATATTAGGTTGTGAATTAAGACTCTGTAAACATTTTTGGTTTCTCTTATGGCCCATGTGAAGAGTATGTTTGAGATTGATGTGTTGTGCCTCTTAATCAACAATTGTTGTGCGATACAATGCTAAATATCAAACACAAAGTAGTTGTGTGACTGATGTCACCCTTTCAAAATTAAGTAAAAATACAAGTCTCAAATATACCCACAAGTTTATTATTTGAAGGTACCAAATAGATTATGAATGAATAAATAAAATGTATTATTGAGCTCTTTGCCCCCTTTCCCACACTTTACTTTTATTGTTATCTTTTTTTAATTATGAAACCTTTTATCCTATAAATGCAAATTGTTTAGTATGGAAGTAGGGTTTGATGTGCCATTAATTCTTATTCATTATGCTCAACCATCCCCCAGTCCACACTAGTCTTTATGATTGCTTCTAAAACCAGAACTTTAAAACTTTAGTATCATATGAAATTTATAATTCACTAATGAAGAAGGATAGAATATCATATCCTAGATCATACCACCATAGGATATAAAGACTAATCCAATAAAACCAAAGCAACAGATCGAATTGAATTGATAGGATAGGATTGGAATAGAAATAAAAGAATTGTTAGCTCCGATACCCAAGAATTTTAGGCTATCAAATAAGAGTTCAATAGTATTAAAAATCAAGTGTAGTAAGAACGTACAAGAATTATACTAGACTATTGAATTGAATTCATAACATCTACATCGATAGGTTTAGCTAACTTTCACTAAATTCTTTTCCTCCAAAACCAAGCTGCAGCCAATTTGAAGCTTGCTAACAACCTTTTTCACAGCACTTATAAGCAAATGGTAGTCCACAAACCTTGATGGTCCCTGAACAAAGAAAGGCTCCAACCCTTAACAAAACTGTATAAGCCTCTTCTCTTGACATCGAGGTAATGAGACACGGGCTAAATGTATGGAAATGTCAATGAGAGAACAAGTCCCAAAGAGAGATGCATTAAAATTGTCATGGCCATAAGGTTTGAAGAAGCTTCAGATTCATCTGTCGTGGATATCGGAGGGATGATTCCTGGATTCAGTCCATTACCACCATTATCAGGGAGCGGTGTAGTAGTCGAAGGTGTTGTAGGATTGTTAGGGTTGTTTGTAGTCGTCGTCGTTGGAGACGTGCCTTGTATAGGCGTTCCTCCGGCAGTACTGCAACAAATTTGCATGATTCAAACTATTAGTCCTCATAAAATGACACATATAAATTCTTGAATAAAAGTGTTATCCGCTAAGTTTGATGTTTTAAACATGCCTCAAATTAAGAATATTTGGGATCAGGTCCCAAAGAATTTAAAAGCCATGGTCCTAAATTAAAGTTGATTCCTAAGAGTGCCCACTTCACACCATCTTTTGTACTTTCTGAAATGAATAACTTATTCCTCGAGCAAGTTCTTGTAAATCAAAAAATGAAATGAACGAGAAAAGATTCAATAGTTAATGAACAAATATGATTTTACATGCTACTGTCACTCCTCTACATAGTGTAAGAGGGCCTCCACTGCCTCCCGATTTTTATAAGAGATATGACCGCCAAAAATATGGGTATATATTTTCGAGCTAATACTGCAATATGTGTTTATCACTTCCAACCTCCAGCTGATAATAAATATCAATGATACCAGATCGTAACAAAAATATTCAAAAAAAGAAAGAAAGAAAGAATGAAAAATATAAATCGACAGCAAATGACCAACCAACCTATTACAAACCCTCATAAATGTACACACCAACACACAATAAATAAATTTGTTCTTTGGTTCTGTGATATAGTCAATAAAACACAACCTAACTCCTTTTCCTTGTAATGGAAAGCAATAGTGAAAGCATGACCAGAAAGAAAACACACTTCATTATTTTAGGCACTTCTTTCATTTCAACGTCCTAGAAATCTTTGGGAAAAGTTCGAGCCGAAGGGAAGCAGAAAAAGATTGAATGAATAAAGTAACTGGGCCAGCAGGTAGGCCCAAAATGCAGAGATCTCGAGACTTTTGTAAGACCATATTTGCCATCCAGATTTAACACCCTTACAGCTCACTTATGGTTTTGGTTTTAGCTTAACCTTTTAATGTTTGTAAACAAACAGGTACTTAGAGACTCTCAAATTAGTCCCAAATTTACACTTAACCAAATTTTCACAGAGCTTCAGTGTGGCAACATTCTTATTGGTGAATGATTGTCGTGTATGGTGATTACTGAGAATGTCCTAATAAAGCTTGACTGATTTGACAATGTGGGCAAAACCGGAACATTGCCAGTCAATTAGTAGACTGAAGACCTGAGAGCTCTGACTATAGGGGTCTAAACCGTTCGATTGGGAGAACCATTTAATGGTGGAAAATCAAGGAACAACTGCATCAGAAAAATGGCAGACTTTGCAGTAGTACAACTGTACATGCCGAATGACTAATGCGGCATAGGCACCCAACACCAGACGTTGAGAAAGGAGAAAGACATTGTGATTTGAGAAATGAGATATAGACATACTTAACATCAAATGGACGGTCAGAGATTTTATGTTCCCATCAACAGCCATGCAAAATGACAGTTGTCATGCATCCATGAGATCATGATTGTATATATGTTCACACAGGAAGCACAAACTCATTCTCCTAATATTTCCCATACCCAGAAAATTAAAGGAAATAACATTAAGAAACTTGAAGATGAAGAAAATATTGTAATAGTAAGCAGAATTCCTACCTCAAAGAAGATGGATACACACAAGATCCATAACCTACACAACCCACACACAAAAATAAGCAACAAATTGAGATTTTTAAAATCAAGAAAAAAAGAAACTTAAAAACAAAAGTTGTAAAGAAATTAGAAGAACAAACTGGGATCAGTTGTTGCAATAACTGCAGTTCCAGAGAAGTCACATGAACCAGGAGCCATGTTTTTCCTCTGAAAGTAGCTGTTGAAAGCATACGAAGCATGAGACTGGATGGTGTTGGGGAGATAGCATAGGCCATTGGATAGTATAGGTTGACAGTCCGCACCATTCCCACATGCATAGTCAAGAGCACTTTGAAGGGCCTTGTTGCTAGCATCGCTTCTAGCAACACACCAGCTTGCTGCCTCAACATGAACATTAATGGTGTTTACGCAGAAAAATAAGAAGACGAAAGATGGTAGGTAGAGATTTGAAAGTGCTTCCATGGAGATGGAAGGAGAAAGAGTGTTATAGTGATTTGGCTTTGGCTTAGTAAAGCAAGAGAGAGAAAGCATGAAAGAACGAAAGAATATGAGAGTATGGAGTTTTCTCCTTTTTTTCTGTTTCTGTTTCGCTGTTTTTTTATTCTTTCCAAATTTGCATTATATATTATGATTTAAGGCGATTATCACCTATATCCTTTAGTATATACATTTTCTCAAATAAGGGTATAGATTATGAATTTATGTCAAATGAATCCCTCGATGATCACCGTAATAAGAAAAATACCCTTATGATTTTGATACACAGCAAGATTCATTCGCCACTATACATATATAATTTTAAATTTTATTTTAAACATTTAAGTTTTTTTTTAATAATAATTGAATGATGTTAAAGTCTTTCTTAAATTTTTAGAAACCCCCCCTTTTTTTTTTATTTATGTTTTTAACTTCAATTGAAATATATTAATTAAAAAAATAACAAACTGTTTACACCTCAACAATTCTTACTTTATTTCCCAATTTATGGTTTTTTGGTTTCATATCTATTTCTTACTTTAAAATCTCATATTAAAATATTTTAAAATTTTATATATTTATAATTAAATAAAATAAATAATATTTTTATATAGATTTTTTAAATAGTAAATTCTTTATACTCATTTAAATATAAAATTACTGATAAATTCTTTATTTTTTTAAAGCACTAGAAATAAAAATAAAGTTTTATTTTAATTTTAATTTTAATATTAAAAGGTATTTTAATTATAGGGATAAGACAAATACTTTTATGATTTTATTAAATGATAATTACTTTCAACTTTATATTTTGTGACAAAATTTTCTTAATATTTGAAAATTAATTTAATTTATAAATTTAAACAAAAGTAAAAATAATTTATTACATTTAATTTTTAAAATAATTATAATTAAGAAGATATTATTGTAATTATGACTAAAAAATCATTTAGATTAATAATTTTTTTTTGATAAATTAAAATTTTTATGAATATTTTAAAAAAATAACAAAATTAAAATATATATTTCACTAAACTTTATAGGTTGAAATCTTTTACTCTAAATTAACTTCTTATTTTATAAAATATAAGAGTTGAGGAAACTTCAATGACAAAAACCATTTTGTTCGTAGCTGTTTTTTAACTGTTTTCGACAGCGGATATTCTGTTTATATTTTGAATTTACCGCTATATCCCTGTATTGGATTCTTGCTCCTCATTTGATTCTTGCTCCTCATTTGGTCTTGTCTTGTCGTGGTAACTTTCATTGAATTGGAAGCCAGTGAACGCGGTGAATCTTTGGCTTGTAGTTAGGGATGATAATTTGGTTTAGTTCGCATTATTTGATATAAATTTAATATAATTAAATAAATTTAAATTTAAAATTTTTAACATAAATAATAAATTGATCGTATTTATATCACACGATTAATAATTATGTTAGATTTAAATTTGACTTTTTGAATTCGTTTATTTATTTAAAATACGATTAATTAAAAGAATAATCGTGTTTAAATAAATAATTATATCTAAAAAATAATTATTTAATATAATAATTTTATTTATTTATATTTAATATATATTTGATATTAAATAAATAATTACTTAAATATATTAAATTTTATATTGATTAATTAAATGGATTGAATCAAGTTAATAATTCAATCATATTGTATTATATTATCTATTTAAAAAATAAATAACACGATTAATAAATAGATGACACGATTATTAAATGATGACACGATTAATAAACGGATCGAATTTGAATTGAGGGTTCTTGACACGATTAATAAATGGATCATATTCGGATGAGCATAAAAAAATACTGTAAGTTCATTAATACGACACAAATACGATATATTTATCCGAA